>CAUYON010054473.1:0-25277 GCA_963573935.1 Arctocebus calabarensis
CATGAATATATACAACTAAAAAATAAAAAGAAATTTAAACATTTATCAATAATATGGTAACATTTGCTATTACTTCTACCTAAGAAACAAAAAAAAGTCTTTAGAGCTAAATTTTATTAAGAATATATATATATATTTTTATAATTTTATTGAATCATAATTCCGTACATGGTGCAATCATAGGGCACGATTCATATACATTCAGAAATGTTTTGATCGTACTGTTACAGATAGCCTTCATGGCATTTTCTTGATCACTATATAAAGACATTGATACTCTACATTTAATAAGTTTCCCCAGTACCCTGCTTTCAATTCAATTTCAATTTAATACCTCCTCAAAATGAACACACCTCTCTTTTTCCCCTTCATCTTTCCTAGGATCTTTCTTCCCATGGATCTTCACAAATCTGGCTTCATATGCTCACAGTATGACATCCATCCACTTTCCATTTGTAGCCATCACTATTCTCAATGTGGTCCAGCACCATTGCATCAGAATCCTCGATAGTCTTTTCTAAAGTGCAGATTCCTGAACTACACTAAAGAATTACTTAATCAGAAATTCTTGAGATGAAACCCACTGATTAACATTTTAATCAGACATCTATATTTTATCATGCATACTAGAGTAACACTCTTTTGGAGGTCTTTCCACTTCTGGGGATAGTATCTGTTTCTGAAAAACACCACGAATGTCTCGCCTTTAAGTCTTTCCTTATTTTGCTCTCTCTGACTGAAATATCCATCCCCTTTCTTTTCCTATTTGTTTTTTTTCTTTATTTTTTAGGTTCCATTAATAAATCTTTGTACATGTACTTTAGGTAATCAGGTCTCTCTTCCCCTACTGGCCTGAAACTCTTTGAAAACAGATATTATGCTTTAGGGACTGATATATTTGACCAGTCCTCAGTAAAGCACTTTACTAATAATAGTTACTTAACATATGCTTATTTAATCAAATTTATTTCTATTCAGCTTTACATATATTCTTATATATTTTGAGTATCTTCATTTTCGCAAACAAGGTGGGAGGTACTAGGGGTAAAACCATGTGCAGTGATAGCAAAGACTCCATTCTTTAGGGGTTTACAGTCTGATTCAACATATATAAATTGGAACAATATTTTAAACCAGTTATTTCTTATGAATAATCTGTGTACAAAACATTGTATCATATGAAAAAGAAGTTATAGATGGTGGTCTCTCTTTTTCTCAGGAAGAGCTTGAACTAATGGGAAAATAATCAATCCAGGAAATACTTAGCCAGACAAGAAAAATACTTAGAAATTTACTATTTAGTAGAGAAGATATAATAGCATTACCTTTTATACAATAAAATTGTAAATACAAATAATTTAAATTCATGGATTCTCAGGAAAAGTCTTGGAAAAAGAAGAATTCTGAAGATGGGCAACCATATTTTAGGGTATGTTTTAAAATAAATGAGCTAGAGAATGTTCTTGTGAAAGCAACAATTTTCACTCATTGCAATGAGATGATTTAGCATCAATTACAGATAACTTTGTAAAGTAACATCAATAAAATCTACTTTAAATATATTTTTTCCTTTCTTTATAGAATAATACTACTTACATATAATTTTCTAAGTAAAATTATTTTTATTTTAATCTTACATGTTACACTTTTCACTTTTCCTATTGTCTGGGTTATGCTTTGAATCCAACATTATTCAATACAGAGGCTTATACATTTTGCTTTTATTTATAGACCTGAGATGATGCTTGTTTACAACTATATGAATAATGCTAAAAGTCATGATGATGCTTGTTTACAACTATATGAATAATGCTAAAAGTCATAGTCTGGGTCATCTGAAGTAGAATTCAGAAAAGTAGGTAATAGAGTATTCTGCCAAAACTGTATGAGTTCACTGAGGTTCTGTTTGAGAAGGTTATTTATTGATATTTCTGGATAACTGATATATTCTGGCTCAGAGATTTTTGTAGCATTCAGGTTGATATTGATATCAGTTGTAGCAACTACGACATATTAGAAATCCTTAATTAGAAAGTAAGGTGCTTGACTTTTCAGTTTCCTCACATGGAGCTGTAGAAATGAATTTTCCTAGAAAAGAGGAAAAAATTACATTGCTTGCTGAGAAATTTTTATGCTGTTTAGATTCGAGTGACTTAAAATGCCTAAAAGATCTTCCATAGGTAATTGCTGGGACCACACCTACGGTGCATCTTAGAAGGGTACAGGTGAAACTTACTAAATATAGAATATAAATGTCCTAACACAATAACTAAGAAAAAGCCATGAAGGCTATGTTAACCAGTTTGATGAAAATATTTCAAATTGTCTACAAAACCAGCACATTGTACCCCATGATTGTATTAATGTACACAGCTATGATTTAATAAAAAATCTTCCATAGCATTATTCCTGCCTTCCTGTTTGGCATCACCTTTAGCTATTCACTCCCCCCTTGTCCTAGCTGAATGTGTTGTTAGTCATTTCCTGTCCTTCCTGTGTCCTGTGCTTCCTTGTCTCTTGGTAGACCTGGACCTGGACTTTCCTGCAGGATAAAGGTAAATACATGCTCTTCTGGGTTGCCATCATAAGTACTCCCTGTTGCAATCAATGAGTTTTATGTCTCTTTCCTCACTGGGTTGTGAGCCCTGGAGAGAAAAGAATCTGTTCTATTCTCTGGACTACCAGTAAAAACTCTTGGAATATGATACAGTTGTTTATGAAAGAATAAATAGTTTATTTTTTTTTATTGAGGAGAGCAGAATCATAGAGGTTTCTAAAAATGTACAAAATTCACCCAATTGATGACAAAGGAAGATAAATTCATCGCTTTTGTGGGAAAGTAGTGTGAGGATGAGGGGCAAGCTTGTGTTTTTCCAGGAGGGTGGGTAATTTTACTCACAAATTTACTTTTAACAAAATGTTATCGGGGCATAAGACTAAAGAACTATACCCCCGGTCTCCAAATGGAAAGTATAAGTTAAGTGTAATACAGTGGAAGTATAAGGAAGCTGTGAAGCAGAATGATCCTTGGGGAGCTTCATATGCTGAGGGACTCACAAATCTCTCCCAGGAGTTGTCTCATTCAGACACTCAAACAGCCTGAGATGTGGCTCCTTATATAGACCACCTGTGCCTGAGTAGACACTTCCACAGCTCCTCAGCCCTTCCTGGAGAACAGGCATGGAAGGACATATCTCTGTACTTGTAAGTGAAAGTGCTACATTCAGGGGAAACATTAGGCTTTACAAACACTGTTTTCCTTTAGGGATGAGAACTATTTTATTAACTGCAAAAACTCTCATGAGAGCCTTTTTTTTTTTTTTCATAAGAAAAATTGAGGAAATCTCTTTCCTAAAATCTGTGATTTCTGGGAACATTTTATCCTGAGGAAATTCAACTGGTCTATGAGCCATATGTCTTGATGCTAAGAGCAGGTTGCTAACATGTTCATGTAATTGTGAGTTTTCTGGTTAATTGTGTCATATATTTCAGAACTGCCACCTGAAGCCAGTTGCAACTATCACCACCATTCCCTGCCACCACCATCCTTCTCATTTACTAATATGAAAGGCCTCCCCATCCCATGTTCTAGTCTGCATATTAGATGTTTTATAATGCTCTCTTATTTAATCATTACAAATTAATACCTTTGGTGAGCTACCAATTTCATCATATAGTGAAATGTGTTATAAAGTGCTTATTCAGATAACTCTAGATAGTTGGTGGCAGAGACAATATTGAATCTAGGTTTACCCAACACTATAAACATATAACTGACTTTGAAATTAGAAAAGAGAGACATTACAAGATAGTCTAGCACAGAACTTACAGCATGCTATCATAGTGGAACTGGAAGATTACTGTCGTATAAGAAGGAAAGAATTATTGTCAATAAGTGGAAGGCATATAAAAGTTAATCTTCCAGTACCAGGGTAGAGTCTTCCATTAAAAAAAAATATTACTCAGTTTGTGTGAATGTGGATGAGTTTAGTGAGATTCCTCCAGTAGTCACATGTTAATTTCAGGAAACATAGCACAATTTAAACAAAACTAGAAATTGCTGAGGTTCTGAGACATGTTCGGAATCCTTGATCAGTTGACAACTCTCAGATTGAACTTATGTCAACAAGTATTATTGTATACTCACACTGTTTAGAACAGAGTTCTAGGTATTGGGAATATGACGATGAATAAGCAATATTCCACCTGCTAGTGGCTTAATTAAGTTAAAGAGGAATATTTTCAAATAATGCATGATTATATAATGGAATAACTTCTATTCTAGATATACAAAAATGGAAGAGGGTATAACTGTAGATGAAGAAGTAATTTCCACTGACTCACAGGAGGTGATGCCAGTGACTGCTTCCTGAAATAAATACATTCATAACTTTTAAATGGTTCAGTTGGTTAAATACTAAGTTTAAAGAATTTAGTCTTATTCAAAAAAGAGGTAACTACATGAATTAAGTGAGCACATTGGTTTGAAGCAATTTGTTTAATTCAGTAATTTTGCAAAGTAGGGAAAAATCCAGGCTGATTACATCAAAAGGGTCCTGTGTGTAGGAAAGACAGTCGCTGATGAAATTGGAACATAAGGATGAATAATCAAACATTTGAGAAGTTGAGCCTATAAAGGGATAAAGCTTAAATAGCCTTGATGGTTGGGGTAGACAGAATTCTCAAAGGGCTCTAAAGATTACTACCCATGCTTGTGTACTGCTCTCATAAAAAACAAAAACAAAAAACATTCCTTGGGTGTGAGTGGGGTCTGTGAATGTGATGGAATACCTCCCCCTCCTCCTGGTGATTATATTACTTTACCTGACAAAGAGTTTTACAGCTTTAAATAAGGTCCCTGATTACTTGACTATGAGTTGATCAAGAAAAAGATTATCCTGGGTGAGCCCACCGTCATTCCATGAGCCTTCAAAAGAGACAAAAAGCAGTAGGGAGATTCTTCTTCTAGGTTTGAAGAAGTAAGATGACATGATGTGAGAGGACCATATGGCCTTTAGGAGCTAAGAGTTGGCTCCACCCCGCCGCCAGCAAGGAATCAGAGACCTCTGTCCTTCAGCTAGGGAACTAAATTCTGCCAATAATCTGAACAAGCTTGGAAGGGGACTCTCAGCTCCAGATGAGCACATAGTCTTGGCTGAAACTTCAATTTCAACCTTGTGAGGTCCTAAACAGAGGACCTAGTTTTGCTGTGCTCAGACATCTGAATTACAGAATTGTGAATGATAAATGCCTTTTGTTTTAAGTGACTGAATTTTATTAATTTATTCTTGTTATGTAGCCACAGATAATTAAGGCAACAGCATATGTTTCAGGCCAAAGCAGAAACCTGAATGAACTATAGGTATGAACCATTAAGGAAGGAAATGAGGAGAGATAGTTCATTTTATGAGTTGTTGGTAAAGAAAAAGACATACATGTAATAGGGAGGCAGGGTAAGAAGGAGTTTTTTTGTTTTTAAATTATGTTTAGGTTGAGGAAGAAATCAGCATATTTATAAAGATTGTGGCAATGGTATAAATTCCTCACTCTTTTAAAAGTAGCAAAAAATTTCATACTTGATCCCTGTTATCTCTTCAAAACTACCTTTTCATACTTTGTATCTCATACTTTAGCAGCATTTCTAAATTCTGACACTCCATTGTCTTTGGATAGGCTTAGAATCTTTCATGATGATTTTTACCTATCAACTTCTGCATAAGAGTTCTTTACTCACTAAAAAAATCCTTTGACACAGCCACCACACATTTCTATTATATACAACTTCTTTTTATACTTTTTTAATTTTAGTTTTTCTCTGAGTGCTGGTAGCTAATATTTGGTGAGCTTTTACCGTAGTGAGCTATTGTGCTTATATTTTCACATACATTAACTAGTTTAATCCTCTGAACTATCCTATGAGGTAGGCACATCATTGTTATTTTAGAGATGAGGAAATAGAGGCACATATAGATTGGTAATTCATAACCCAGCTGGTAAAAGCCAGAGAATTTTAACACATCCAAAATTTAGAACACATGTAATTGGCTTGAGTTATAGGATAAAAATTCATACCATCAAAGTATCCAGACTACATATTGGAAATCCTCTATATTCAAATAATTATGTTTATATACAAGTGTCTTAATTTCTCATATTTGTTATGTGGGATAAAATTTGTTTCAGTCTATTTCAAGTTTTGATATTTAGAGTTGGCTTATCAAGGTTATTATTACAACCTGTAACAGTCAATAGGGGATCAACAAATGTTAGTTATTTATTGCAGATGTTGATCTGATTCTGATTCAAAGAGTACCTAGGAGATGAACAGAGAATATTTTGAAAGGGCCCCTGGGAACTAAAACAATTTAATGACTGTATCAAAATAAGTGTATATACTGTTTACTATTTTTTTAATTTTTACACAACCTTTTGGATGCATTTCAACATATATTTACTGACTACCCACCACTTGAAGTCGTGAAGTTATGGGCTAAAAGTCTATCTCCACCACTTATCAGAAATGTAAACTTAAATAAGATGAAAGGTTAGTCCCTTTGTTTTGTACCAATTCTGTATCGTCAGGTAATTGTTTATTTCTTGCTTTCTGCTTCCTTATTTAATGTGGTCTTAGTCATTCCTTTTTTTTTGAAACCAATGAATCTTTATATAATAAAGACGTTATCCTTTATAAATATTACCTAGTGAAATAATTTCAGGTTGAGTATACTAAATAAATAAATAAATACAGTTTATCATTGCTGGGCCCTCAGCTTAAAGATTCTGCAGTTTGAGTTCAAAATGTCAACTTTGCAGAATACCACAGCGTCTTCCATCATTTTCCTGCTAACTGGTGTTCCTGGGCTGGAAGCCTTCCACACCTGGTTCTCCATTCCCTTCTGCCTCCTCTATGTAACTGCCCTCTTGGGAAACAGCCTGATTCTCTTCATCATCAACACTCAGCCCACCCTCCACGAGCCCATGTACTATTTCCTCTCCATGCTGTCCACCACTGACCTTGGCCTGTCCATATCCACTATGGCCACCATGCTGGGTATATTCTGGTTCAATGCCAGGGAGATTGGCTTTAATGCCTGATTGTCCCAGATGTTTTTTATTCAGCTTTTCACTGTCATGGAATCCTCAGTGCTGTTGGCCATGGCTGTTGATCGTTTTGTGGCTATTTCTAATCCTCTTAGATATGCTTCTGTCTTAACTGACCTTAAGGTAGCACAGATTGGAGCAGCAATCATCACCAGGGGGACAGTGACCCTGTTTCCTATGGTGATGCTTCTTAAGAGACTGTCCTACTGCCATAGCCACGTGCTGCACCACTCCTACTGCTTCCACCCCGATGTGATGAAGCTCTCATGCACAGACACCAGGATCAACAGTGCAGTGGGGCTGACTGCCCTGATCACCACTGCTGGGGTGGACTCCATCTTTATTGTCCTTTCTTATGTGTTGATCATTAAGACTGTCCTCTGCATTGCATCCCCAGAAGAAAGGAAGAAAACCTTCAGCACATGCATCTCCCATATTGTGGCTGTTGCTGTCTTCTACATTCCTTTGATCAGTCTGTCCTTTGTTCACAGATTTGGGAAGCAGGCCCCAGCCTATGTACACACCCTGATCGCCAATGCCTACCTAATGATCCCTCCTGTAATGAACCCTGTCATCTACAGTGTGAAGACCAAACAGATTCGCAAGACTATGCTACAAGTTATTCATTGTAGCATGACAAAAAAATAGATGGTCTTTTTAATTATTTCTACTCTTTGTCATTGTATAGATGAGTAAAGTGTCATTCAGAGAGGTTAAAATGTTTAGACTCATGATTGTGTTTAAATTTTCCCAAAAGATAACTTTAGTTCAATGTAAGAAGACTATGGAATAATATGAGCTGGTGATGCACAAGGGTATCCCTATTTTTTCTCAGACAATCACAGTGATAAGAAGAACATTTCTTCTTTTTTTTTGTTTTTTTTTTTGAGACAGAGACTCAAGCTGTCACCCTGGATAGAGTGCTGTGGCATCACAGCTCACAGCAACCTCCAATTCCTGGAATCAAGCGAGTCTCTTGCCTCCACCTCCCAAGTAGCTGGGACCACAGGCTCCCACCACAACGCCCGGCCATTTTTTGGTTGCAGCCATCATTCTTGTTTGGCAGGCCTGGGCTGGGTTCGAACCTGCCAGCTCAGGTGTACGTGGCTGGCGCCTTAGCCCTTTGAGCCACAGGCGCCGAGCCAGCATTTCTTCTTTTAAGATGAAGGATTTTCAATGACCCAGACAACAAATGACCTAGCTTGGTTTATTAATGTGGAATTATTTTTTGTTAATGGAAAAAGAGGTGTCTGCTTATTGATCTAATTTCTTAACAGAGGTGAATTGCTTTACTTGTTCATAAATGGAAATAAAGAATGAATTAACAATTTCAAATAACTGAATCTTAGCAGATAAACCTGCAACAGACAATTGGTAGTTCCCAGGGTTATTTATTTCTTACAAATACTCTTACTATGCTTTATCTGGACTCCTTGACCTTTTCATTTAATAGCTAATATAACCAATCATGTTTTATTGCCCTGTCCATAACCTAACAGTATTTGTTCAAATATTCATACTTTCAGCCCTTTTGGGAAAGTTTTTAGCATAAACATTGTGTAAAAAATAACTCTTCTTGGGCAGCACCTGTGGCTCATTGAGTAGGGCGCTGGCCCCATATACCGAAGGTGCCAGGTTCAAACCCGGCCTCAGATGAACTGCAAAACAGAAAAATAGCCAGGCATTGTGGCAGGCACCATGGTCCCAGCTACTTGGGAGGCTGAGGCAAGACGATCGCATAAGCCCAGGAGTTGGAGTTTGCTGTGAGCTGTGTGATGCCACGGCTCTCTACCGAGGGTGATAAAGTGAGACTCTGTCTCTACCAGAAAAAACAAACAAACAAAAACAACAAAACAAAAAACTCTTCTTAATTCAGTTCCAATCTGCCTACTTTTTTCAAAAGTACTAACGTCCTGCTTACTGCATAAGAAATGTGTTCTCCTTTTTGGAAAATATCATCTTCAAATAATTTTTCTTTGAAGTCTTAAGATTAACAAGAAGTAAATACAGACATATTTTAGTCTGGTTGGATTTATAATGCTACATTTGAATCTCTTCCTCAAGGAAAGTTAACATGGATATACCAGTCAGGGTGGTCTAGATTGGAAAATAGAAATCATACTTTATATTAACCAGTGAGAATTTAATGCAAATAACTGGGTAACAGGTAGTAAAGCAATCAAAAGGCAATGAGAGAACACACAAATAATGCAGAAGTAATAACTTCAAGCTTCTTTTACTTGTATGGTTTGGAGAACAAAGAGAAGAGTTTTAGCTTTTTAAAACTAGACTCTTGGTAGAGGTTCCTCTCAGACCTAACACTTGGAGCTCTCATGAGAGGGTGCTGCCCTGCTGGCAGCCTCCAGTCTCCTTACAGCATCTCCCAAGTAAAAGTACACAGCTGGAAACTAGCTGCCAAATGTTGATCATGAATGATGAGTTGAATCCTTTTTATCATAAGCAGAGTCTGTAGAATGGCGGGTTTGAAGTTGACATAACCAATAGCCAACACAACTGAGTAATGTGCTTGTGACACAAACAAGCTCAATATGGCTATGATGGGGTTTTATTTGGTATTCCAGCCAGGACTATAGATAATAACAGCAGTAACTGTTAACTATAGCCAGCCAAGTGCTTGCACAGTTCACCAAGTATCTTTACATAGAATCTGTTAGAGGACTGTCAGTTGACACTTTGGGGGACTTTTAGGAGGTTCTCTCTCCTTTCTATCAAACCTCTTACTCTCCTAGACAACTAAGGCCTCCTGTGCCATGGTCAGAAATAAAGTTCCAGGTTGTGTCTGGGTCAACTTTGATTTTGGAGCTTGCCGGCTGCTCAGTGACTCGGGGGGGCTTATTTCTCATCTTTGACAATTTTTCTTGTTTCTGTTCACTACTGTCTTCTTTCCAAAGCCTGAATATGGGCAGAACTATCCTTGGATGATAGATTGTGACTAGAAACTTGTCTTCAGCGTCCTCCCACATGCAATTGCACTGTCCATCCTCTGTGCTTTGTTTGATGCTTAGAGTGTTGACCCAAATGGACTGAATGGACTGTATCACCTAGGTTCTCCTGTGAGCTGAATTCAGGTTGGAGTCACAAAACAGAAGACACTAGCCAGAGAATGTAGAGTTGAAGGAGTGATACTGCTTTGATGATGTTTCTTCTTTCACTTTGGCTCCTTTGGGCCAATAATGGTTTCTCATCACTACTGGTCTCCAGGTATCTCAGGATACCTTGTTTGTTTCCTTATCCTGGTTTATGTTCTGTACTTAATTATTCATTAACACTCTCACTTTAAGTGTATCTGAATGAATTTTGTTTCATGCTGATTTTGTGGCTGATATATATCTCTTCAATGAGCAAAAATAATAGCTGCTTGATTCTGCTGGGTCTACTCGAAGTCCATCTGATGCATGAGATAGGTACTGATTGATCTTTTGCCACCTAAAGCGTAAAATAAGTACTTTTCTTGGGCCTTTGGATTTATGGTCTTACCTCAGCCATACGTAAGACTCCAGGAAAAGCCCCACCAACATGATTCACAGGCATAGAGGGCTATGCAGGATTTTCTTTTATACCCAGTCAGGGCCTGAAAGAAGAAAGCGGGGATTGGCTAAACTTGTGACATCCTGGTTGGCTGGTCTATAGGGATCTGGGTACAGAGCCTCATATATTTTCTCTGGTACAAACAGAATAGACAGCCAGAATTTCAGAATGAGAGGAGGGAGGCTTCAGTTCTGGCACAGTATTCCTCTTTGGGGCTTAGGTTACATTAAAAACATAACATTGGAAGAATCTATTTACCATTCACTTGTGCTTTACCTTGTAGAACGCAAAGATTAGAATTTGGCCTTTCAGTTCTCTAGGAACTAAAAGTCTGGTTGGGAATCAAGAATCATACCTAAATATTTAAAGAATGTAAAATATGTTTAGTAAAAACTAAAAATAAATTTACTGTGGTTCTTACATGAAAACCCCAGAAAGGCATAGGGGGTAGTAGAGAAGACTCCCTGTATAAATGAATATAATAGCACAATTTCATTGATTACCATCATACAGTGTTACAATTGGATTTTTCTTCCCTACTAGTGGCTGAGGCAGGAAAACAATAGATACTAAATTCCAAAATGAGTTGTCAGACTGTCAAGGAAAACAAGTCAGATGAAAATAAGAATACACAATTTACAAAAAAAAATTTGAAAAAGTTATTATAGACATAAAGAAAACAGACAAAAATTTGAAAATCAAGACTGTCTCTTTTCCTACTACCCTGCATGCCCAGAGTAAATCTACTAATATAGATGTACAGAACAGTCTTCTTAATATCTTGCAATTGCAAATGTCCTTTTATACACCCTAATGCAGAGCCAACTCAATATCTTAAGCAACAGGCAAGTGGTCTCTTTGCAAGAACTGTCAACCTTTGTTGTCAGAACCTTGTTTTTTAAGAACTTCTTTTTTCACACTCACCAGATTAATGGAAACACTGGGGAGAAGCCGATGATGTTTGTTGGGAGATCTTTAATGAACCCACAAAAGCAGTTAAAGAGAGAAAATACATCTGAAAAAAACCACTAAATCTAGCAATTCTAGCAAATATGAAAACATAGACAATATCAGATAAATAAGGATTTTATTTTTGTTTTTACTTTTCTCTTCCTTATAAGTGCTGAAAATAACAGCTAGTGAGAGAGACAGAAGCCAATGAAGCCTGTTTCTGGATGTCCTGGGGTGAGCCAACAGCCAGCTTTAGCTTAGAGAGCAGGGAGGAGTATTGTTTTTAAATGAATATGTCAGTGTTGATTAATTTATTGAGCTGAATGCTTTCAGCTTCTAAATTGAAAATGTGCTTTATGATTTAAAATAGTTACTCACATAAGAAGAAAAATTGCGTTTGCTAACATTCTTATCCAGAAGTAAGAAAGAATGTTTTTCATTGAACAGCTATTAAAGGACTTGGAGGAAAAATCACCCCAAAACATCCCACCCATACTGTGTGTGCATGAACATCAGTTACATTCTAAGAAACAACCAATATCACCTCCTACTCACAAGCAGATCACCTAGTATATGATCTGTTTAATAGCTTTTGTTAAAATGTTTGCTTACCGTTGTCAAACATTTATAAATAGCAAATATAAACATTTTATTATTTAAGAGGAAGTTTTTATGATTGTTGAAAAAAATCTTTATTTTCCTGTAATTGCCCATCTCAGTACAAGATAGTTAACAACCCTAATAAAAAAAAAAATTGCCCACACCTCCTCAGTTGATGAGCTGTCATTATTCAGCTGCTCAATTAGCAAAGATTTAAGTAAAGATTTCATAAAACTGCTAAGTGTAGGTGGGCAAAATATCCTTATGATTAGCTAGTGGGAATGCAAACTGGTAAAGGTCTCCTGACAGGTAAAATGGAAACTGGGGTATGTATTAGGAGCTATAAATTATTATTTTATTTAATTCAGCAATTCTAATTAAAGTGATATATTCAAGGAAAAAATCAGATATGAAAAAATAATAAAGTTGCTACTGAGATACATGGAAGGTTTTCACATGGCATGAAAAATTAGAAAGGGCCTACATAATTTAATTTAGGAAATGGTTCCTTGTGAAGATTATATTATAATCCAAGAGGATATTAAAATTTATACTTCTTCATCCTCTTTTAAGGACTAAGGCATGATTGCCCTAGCTTTTCAGAGTGTTGGTTGCTGATAGCTGAGTCCCTCTATGGAAATTGGTTTCCGCTGAATGAAGTTGCCTCACCCTTGGAAGCTGGGTGCAGTTATCTAATGACTGGTTAATGCAGGAGTACAAAGGCCTTGTTCCCCTTGCTTTGACAACTTTTGAGGGACTATTCCAGCTCTAAAGCCCTCATGGGACTTCTTGAGACCTCTGTCATAAGTCTGAGAGGGTTGGGCATCCCGTTTTGCCCTGTTAGGCCATCCTTATGCTATAGATGCTATTCCAGGAAGTACACGTCAACAAATTTCCTATATGCAAATATCCATCTTAGAATCTTTATTTTGGGAAATCTCATCTAAGGTATGTTATTGTCTTTTTTTTCCCCCTTGATACTTGCTTTGCAAACACTCTGATTTGGACAAACTAGAGAGTAACTTATGTGCTGGAAGCAGATGTGACACGTCTTTATTTAGCTCACAGCAGCTAGTGAGCAAGCACGGAGGTCTGTGTAAGCAGAAGGTCCTATAAATCTTTAGACTCAGGGGAACAATAAAGGCATGGTGCCAAGCCGCAGTTATATAAGCATGACATCACTGTGTACAGTTACAGTTATCTAGGAAAAACATAGCCACTTCTGGTGGCACGATGGACATGAAAGCCCAAACAATTTTGGCTGGCCCTACACTACTATTGCCCTCTCTTGCCTCGGTGGTGTGTGCTCACAGCTAACACTGTTCTGAAAGTGGTGAGAGGCATTCCCCTCAAGGTTTTAAAGTTTTTACCAGAAACATACAGGTGCACATGCACACGTAGAACACAGAATTGTTTAGAGATTTTTAAGTCACACATTTTACGCATTTAATTTGTCTTTTACTCTATTAACTAAATTTTATTTTGAGAGCATACATGTTGATGTGTATAATATTTATGTCATATATGGTTTTAAAAACTTGTATGTAACATTTCATATTAGACACATGACACATTTTTTAAATTAGTGCCCTCTTCACAGACATGTAAATTTATTCTCATTTTTTTTTTGTTGCGACCAAAGAAAATTTCGTCCTTAAGTATCCTTATCCAAAGCTTTAAAATTGTACTATAGGCATCTTCTTAGTTCACGTGTAAGTTAAGTTCTCTAGAAGTTAAATTGTTGGGCAATAAAATTCGGGGATTGAGCAGAAAGTAGGAAATTACTGCAAATATTTTCAAAGAAGAGTACTGTTATTTACATGATGAAGAACCTGACTGACAGCCACGCAGGTGTGAGGTAACCTGACTGTAGGAAGCGGCTACAGCCTCTTGGCTGGAACCACCTTGTTGTTATTGGAGCTCAGGAGCTGATTCCCTGATGGAATGTTGAATCAGGAAATGTGGAAGAAACACAGCACTGTCAGAGATGCTGTCCAAACAAAGCACAATGGAGTGAGGAGAACTTTCTTCACTCTTTGCCTTGCCCTGAGTTTTCTATCATATCTACCACAGGCCAAATCCAGCTAGAATCCAGCTGAGGTGGAAGGCTTAGACACATGGCCTGCAAGGTGCTGCTCTCCAGAGGTACTGAGCAGAGTAGAGTGGAGTACGGAAAAAAATGGATTTGAAGGGAAATATGTCTCGGGCCATCACAGTCCACCCTTTTTGATATTCATCAAAGATATCTAAAAGATTCATGGTTCAGCTTAACAGTATCAGCATCAGCATTATTTATACACACACACACACACACACACACACACAACTTTCCTCCTCTTTGACAAAAGTGGAGATGAGAATGCCTCGTTGAGTGTTCATATACAAGTCTGGAATCTCTGAGTGGTAAATAATTCTCCCAGTGTGATTAGGCATGGAATTTTGTGGTCCAGTAACCTATACAATAAATTGCAAAGTTAAGTAGTAAAGCGCTACTCATACCAAATAGTGGGGAAAGGGAACACATAATTGACTAACGTATTTATGTTAAAATGTGCAGATGATGCAGTCTTCAATTTTGTAGCTGGTCACGAGATCATACCTTATATTTGTCATTTTTTTATCCCATTATATATCTACATATTCACTTAAAATTTACAACAGTATGCATTCATAGTCTTGACTCAAGACTATGTTGTCTTTCTAGACCACTGCCACAATTCAGTCTAAAGAGACCTGGAGCAATAAATATCTCTCAGGGTATTATACTAATCTACTACATATTGATGAAATGATGAAACTGTGCTAATTATGTAAGATAGAAAGAACTCCCAAGGTAGCTGGTAAAATCTACAGAGATGCAGGGGCCTGCCATATCAGTGAAACTTTTAGTAATCCAGAGGTGTTGGGCATGCTAGGACATCTCCTTCACAGTAAGGAAGAAATTTTATCTTTCAATTCCAACTACAACAGAAATGCACCATTCTCAGGAGATCACTTTGGTTTCTGGCGGTATACACACTGGCTCCGCTTTCACACTACCCCACATAACGAGGTGTGGCCTAGCTAACACCGAATTTTTCTCCATGCCAAGGGGGCCATCAGACATTTCAATATTTTTCCTATAAGGTTTAGCTTATTTGTGTAACAAAAAAAAATCTCTACGTATTCACTGGCTTAATGGCTATGGCTGGTTAAGAAATCAGGCTCTGATCTGCTAGCACCCTAACATGTGAAGACAGTTGTCCAGGGCCTTCTGTCTCCTTTCCCTCCTCCCACATTTATGTTTCTGGAGAATAAGAAAAGGTACTCTAAGATATGCTACATAGTATCTCTGAAGTGGGAACACATTCAATAATATTCTGAATTTAAAGTTCAATCTAATGTTGAAGTGTGCGTTTGTATGTCTGTGGATGTGTGAGTTCATGAGTGCAACTATTTCCTGTCAATTCATAGCCCACCTACAATGATGTACTTAGGAATTCTCTACTGCATGGTCTTCTATATATTCGATATTTTGTTCATGTTTTTTGTGGGTATTCTTTCTACTTACTACAGACTTATTTTCTTCTGTGTAATGGGAAGAAGATGAAAGATCCCATAATAAGAAGGGAGGGTATACTATAAGCTCTTCCTCTGGGTGTGGCGATTCTTCGTTCATTCAGTACACTGCCAGAGAGTTAAAGCATGGACTTACCTTGTTGGTCTCATTCATTCTTGCACCTTTGGGAAAATATCTCTCTATAGTCTGAAAGATGCACAAAACAGGACCAGGTGGGATTATTGGGGCAGCAGTAAAATGGCTTGGCGTTTCAATGGAATTCTTCACTTCAAAAACCTTACCTATTCTCCTATACATACCTTGGGCTGCAGTTTTGTCTGTTAGTGTTATTCCATCTTTTGCTATATCTTTCATGGACCCCCCAATTTTCCAGGTAGTTGATCACATGGATTTAATTTTTTCCAAACATGTGTTGCCTTTCTAAGTTGGGAGTAGTTTGGGCATGTGTGATCCCATCACCTTCCTTATCTAATCTCTAATTCCTTTTCTTTTAAACTTTAAAACTAGTTGTAAAAACTATTATAATAGCTTGATTGAGACACAGTTCACCCATTTAAAATGTAAATGTTTTTAAAAATACTCATAGAATTGTGTAACTATATCACAATAAATCTCAGAACATTTTTATAAATTCCCCACAAAAACATTCTATGCAGAAGTCAGACTTTGTTATCTCCATCCCTCTCAGCCCTAAGCAACCACTAATCTACTTTTTTTTTTTATAATTTTATTGAATCATAATTCTGTACAATGGTGCAATCATAGGGCACAATTCATATACATTCAGAAATGTTTTGATCGTACTGTTACAGATAGCCTTCATGGCATTTTCTTGATCACTATATAAAGACATTGATACTCTACATTTAATAAGTTTCCCCAGTACCCTGCTAGAACTTATATTTTCATGCAAAAATTTAGTTATTAAGAGATTAGATCAGCAAAACCTAGGGTAGAGGATACAAAATAAAAATTTTGAAGGTAATGTTTTGAGAGTTCTGTATTAACAAAATGGGAGGGAACTTTAGGTTATAATCAAAGCACTTTAGATCACTAAATTCTTTGCTTTCCTTATCTGTCTAATGGAAAATAAATTTAAAAAATATTTTTGCTCAGCCAATTCATTATGAATTTCTTTTTTTCCCCAAAAAGTCTTAGTGTAGGGTAGAAATGAGCTCTAGAAGGCATTCTTAGATCATGCAATTTTGGAGTGACAGGGGTCTTAGAAATTAAATACATTTACATTCTATAGTAGAAAAAAGGCTGAAAAGATCAGAAGGGACATAGTCAAAGTCACCTAACTCATTAATTTATTCTTAAATATTTGTGTGGTCTCCCATGTGGTAGGCATGTGTGTCAGACAGTGCCAAAGCCAGGACAAGAACCCTGGTATTCTCTGCTTTATCCCAGTGACCTTACTACTAAATCATAGGTGCTGGGTAGGCCAGGAGGCCCCAAAATCTTATATACTGTTTCCTTCAGAGGCAAATGATGTCAAGTAGTTCAGTAATTATAATCTGCTTCCCTGGACAAAAGACAAATCAAAGGATGCCTATGCCAGGTTGCTGCAATGAAATATAAAGTTCCCCTGACACCGTCAAGTTTGTTCTTTGACAAGAATAAATATTAGGAAAATGTAAATGGATCACTTAGGCTTTATTGGCCAGTCTTGAGAGTACTAGGCCCAGACTGACTATTTGGAAGTTGAACCCATTCCTTGAGCTGCCTGAATTTC
Source organism: Arctocebus calabarensis (assembly GCA_963573935.1). Lineage (NCBI taxonomy): Eukaryota > Metazoa > Chordata > Mammalia > Primates > Lorisidae > Arctocebus > Arctocebus calabarensis. The sequence continues at coordinate 17,496 of CAUYON010054473.1, forward strand.
TGAGGGTTATGAGGGATCTGCATAAGTCTATGCTTAGTGTGAAAGTCCACAAAATCAGGGGAAGGTAAAACATGATGTGAAAGAAGAATTAAGAAGCCAGAAGAGAGCCAAGTGTGGCGCACCCTCTGTATTCCAAGCTTTAAGGGAGGCTTAGGTGTGGGAGGATAGTTTGAGTCCACACTATACTCCTGTGAATATAGTGAGACCCTAAGCCCCACCAACTGCACCTGAAACAACAACAACAACAAAAAATCCAAAGACTCACAAAAAACAGAAACCAGAAAAGGAAGGTAATACTAAGGTTTTTGAGCTTCAGTAAAGGGTTGGAATTTATTTTGCCAAAGAATTACAAGATCCATTTACAGCTTTCAAAATCTCTCAATATAAACCTAATGCAATACAACTGCTTAAAATTTAGTATTAAATTTCTATAATATATGAAGCAATTATAATATAATGAATGCATATGAAAAATATGGGATTCCATTATATGTAACATCAATATGAAAAAGTAAAGGTCTATTTCAAATGACCAAATGTTAGCACGTAGAGACAGATTTCGGCAGGTTGATGATCTCCAGTCCAACGAGTTCCTTTGGGATCCAGCTTCAGATTTTCATAATAATGTACCAAAGTCTTATCAGTGACAGTGAGAATCTGAAAAAAAAATTGTAGGATAATAACAAGGTTATGGCTCAAGTTTAAATATTATCAAATAAACTTAATTATGACAAGTAAAATATACCCTGTCTATAGCAATCAGTGGAGCTGCATTTTGCAAGGTAGATCAAAAGCGGCAGAGAATAAAGGAGTTCATGCTGTGTCTTGTAATAAATACTCCTGGGATGATCATTCTCTAAGCCTTCACTTAAATCCTCTCTGATGGAAAGTGCATCTAGTTAATAGCTTTTGAGACTTCCTGTCTTATTAGAATAGTGAGGAAACCGGTAGGTCTTCAGAGACCTTAATATCTCATAATATTTGGGTATTATTTAAGTTCTACTTGAAACTTCAGGCAGACCTGACCCTCCGCAGAGAGTTTTCTGCTCACATTAAGTCACATGAAAAGAGATATTGAGAGAAAGGAAATTTATTATCCTATACATTTCATTTAATTTTCTTTTTGATGGGATTACCAGTAGATCAAGAATCCTTTAGACTTCAGTAGGTAAAAAGACTATCATAATAGCTCTGGGAGTTAATGGAGAAATGTAGACAGGCGTTTAGGGTACTTCAGATAGTTTCAAAACTGAATAAGCAGAAATATTCAGTGAGTGTCTATGACTTAATTGGTGCCAGCTTGGAAGGTGGTATGTGGTGATATGTCAAATAACAACATTAATTTCAGTTATCTTGAATTAGGACATTGGAGTTAATATTTTCTCCTTAGCATGCTTTCAAGTTTTATTTCATTCTAGTCCAACCCATCCCACATTCTTACTGTAGAAATAGAGTGCGATTTCTGTAACCTAACTCTGTCACTTGCCTGCTAAAATCTTTCCAACAAGTCACCACACACTTCAGAATAATGAGTCAACCTCTGGGCACAGCGGACCGTGTGTGTTTCTGCAGTCTTACCTTTCTTGTCTCTGGTCTATCTTTTATACTTTAGGAATAATGAACTGCTTTGGGAGTGTTATACAGATGACTTTCTCTATCTGAAACATTCCTTCCCCTCACTCTTCAGCTGGCAAATTCCAAACCACCCTTCGAAATTCACCTCAAGTGACTCTTTGAGGTTCATGTCTGAACCTTTCTTGTGTAGGGTTAGGTTAAGTGTAAAGTAGGTTAAGATTCCTTCAGAACTGCACAACTACTAATAAGAACATTTATTAAATGCACAACTACTAATAAGAACATTTATTAAATTTATTGTTCACATTAAGCCTAATACAGTGTCTGGAACCTAGATGAAGATTTTTAAGTGTCCATTGAACAAAGAAAGAGTAATGGAGCCAAAATGCTAATGTCTCTGAGACAGCCATTGTTCAAATATTTTGAAAAGATTGAAGTCACAAGTATGAAACATCTATACAATGGAATACGATACAGACACAAAAATGCTATTACAATAGAATAAAGTACCCATGGAGATATTACCACTGTGATTAGATAAAAATGTGTGATAGAAAAGGTATATATAGACTGTATAGTTTTTGTAAAAGAGAAGGTAAGTATAAATAGATAAAATTTTGGAAGAATGTACATCAATGTTAGCAATGGTTGTTTTAGAGTGGTATGATTATTATTTTTGAAGTTTTATCTGTTAAGTATCTGTTAAAGTTTTACCTGTTAAGTTTCTGTTAATACTAACATAAATATTTGGAGTCCAGTTCAGGAGTCCAGTGGGGATTTATCTAAAATCTGATGACCTTAGAGGTCTCCTCGTTGTGCATTCAGATACACATTAAAATGTGTCTTTGCTCCTGGGCCAGGGAAATTTTGAGAATGCGTTTGCAGGGCATGCTCTTTTATCCTCCGTACACAAATAGGGAAGGCAGTGCCAGGATCTATTTATCCTCAGGATGAACTGTCAGGAGATGAGACGATGGGATGGATAGTGTATATATTGTAGAAAACAAACCTTCCTAGTTTCTAAAAGATTGCTAAGATTTTAGGATAAAGAGAATGAATGGAATCAAACTTCACATAGGAGAGGACGTGGAAGAAAGTTAGCAAGAGAGGTTTTGTCTGGACAATATTCCTAAAGAGAACAGAGTTTCTAGGAAGAGAAAGAAGACACTTCTGAAAGGGAACTTAAATTTTCCACTTAGAAATGTCTACAGTGAATTAGCCTCTTCTCTCCCTAATTCCTGCTTCTGATCTGTATCCTACTGATCTTGAACTCCACGGTTCCTGAATCTTCCACGCTGCCTTTCACATTCAGGTCATTTCCTCTTCTTGGAAGAGGCCCACCTTCTCCACTAACTCCCAGTGATGTCGGATGCTGTGGTATCTCCTCTGATGCTAAGAATGCAGTAAGTCCCTAACTCAGTCGCCTCCTTACCATTGTGTTTCTCCTTATCATAGGGGCTGCTACAGTGCATCCATTTCACCCAGAAAGCAAAAGTTAGAATGAGGTTCCTTAGTGTTGAGGCCATGTAAATGATTCAACAATGTATTCTTGGTGCCTCCAACAATGCCAAGCACCAAGTGAAACTCTAAATGTATATCTTTAAAAAAGTATTCAACAAGTGATGTTGGACTGAGAATGATCTCAGCTTGGATTTGAGAGGGGATCAGAGATATACATATAAAAAATATTACATAATAATAATACATCCTCCAGCAGCAGGAATGAGACAGGGGTCATAACCAGCAGTGGAAGCAACATTTATGACATCATCTCACTGGACTAAAGGAGGATGCACTTGATTTTGGGAATCATTCACCCAAACTGTTCTTTCTTGGATCTCTGGTCCATGGAAACAATATATATTTTTTGGCAGTTTTTGATATTTATTGAAAGTCAAATGGATTCTGTTGCTTTCTGAGATGAACACAGATGACTACAGCAAGAACCAAATGACATGCAAGGATTTTTCTTAACTCTTGCTATCTGCTGAGCATCAGATATATTCAGCCATAACTGTGTCTTCTGTTTTTGAGAGATGGATTTCATTTCCATATGTTAATAGATGGATCCTGCAAATCAGTTAAAGTTTTTTTGTTATAATAAACAGCAATAAAAATTATATAAATAAAAATATTAAAAAAAATTTTCCCAAACTAAACCGAATCAGATTCTTTGTTAAACTGACATGAGTTTAATCCACTCACAGAGTTGATATCCCTCATGATTTCCATAGCCTGTAGCAGAGCTCAGTAGTCACCCTGGAGAGGGCCACTGGAGGAAGTGTTGTTTTTCAAATATAAACTTTCCACCTTTCTATTTTCTCTATGATTGACAGGCACTGAGTTGTCTTTGGAACATAAAGCCTTCGAGAATGTATTTCAGGACTATCTCAGTATGATTAAGCTGGGAAAAAAGGAAATTTTCTCTGTCCATATTTCCCTCCAATTCCCAAGGGCCTACTAGGGAAGAATTACAGACTAAAAATAAGCTAGACTAATTTAGGCTCAGTGAGGCAAGCTATTTCTCCTGTTGTACATGGCTATTTTCTTTTCCTTTTCGAACATCTAGTTATTTTATTAATTCTATGAACGCATCTATGTGGTATGAACAAGACTGGTGAGGCTGCTGTACACTCTGAGACACGTCCTTCAAAGTAATTTTTAGAATTCAGCTTTTATTGAACATCTATTTTTTCTCTCTTCAACCACATTTTATTATGAATCAAGTTTATGATAACCACAAAACTTATATCATCTCCTTGATTACTGACAACATGTGCTATTATGCAAGCAACCATATTCTCACCATCTAAATATTTTGGTTATAACAGTGAAATGAAATAGTTTATACATTTTCATTTCTTTGGTTTCTGTATTTCATAGGCCGCTTGACGTGCTTGTGATTTTATTTTCACACTCATATGTTTTAATCAAATCAAGACACTTTCTTCTTTTTCTTCCTTGCACACTGTGATCACTGTTCATTAATGCTTTATTCATGGTCAAGCTCATTATATCTTTCAAGGTCTTCTTTCCAAGTTCTTTTAAGTTCTCCAAAAGATATCCTTCATCACTATTCCTTCATAAGACTTTTTATGCAGATTCAGTATGATTCTCCAAGTGTATGGGATAGCTGGAAAGATCAACGACAAGTTCAGACAAGTTCAGTATATTTCTATCACTTGAAGACGTTTCTTAAAGTATTGAATAACTATTCCATTTTTTTGCAGTTTCTAATACCCCTCTGACCTCATCACTCACTCCCTAAACCTGTGTCAGGTTTACATTTTGCTAAACTAATACAGATTAAAGTAGTTGAATTAGTTGTAATATGTATGATGTAGTCATAATATGACAAATAATCCTCGCATACTGACCTTACACCAGACAGTCTTTCAGGCACTAAGAGCTCAATGGTAAGAAGGGTAGAAAAATTCTCTGCACTTATTGGATCCTATAATCATATCATGAGAGACAGCCAATGAATAAAGTAATACTTTATATGTCAAATGATGGTAGAGGATACAAAGGGAACTGAAAAAACAGACTAGAGAGTGATGCCCTGAACTTCTTTGCAAGAACACATTGTTTTATCTTATATATTTGGAGAAGGCTACTCTGATGAGGAAACAGAAAACAGAGACATGAATGAAGACATAGAGTTAGATGTGCTGAGAGCCACAGGGAGGGTCACTCCAGATGGAGGGAACACAGACATCTAAGGCCTTAAGGCACCAGCATTCTCTGTTTTGGGAAACAGCAAGAGACAAGTGGAATGCAGAACCAACACTTCTACAAGTTTCCGCAGGAACCACATCTGCTAACACCCCTCAGCCAAGCAAGTCACACAGCCTCCGAACTGACGGTGAGAAAGCCGACTCCCCGCTGTAGTAGGAGGAAGTGCAAAGTCACATGCTAAAGGACATAGAAAGAGGGAAGGGTGAAAATTAAGACTCTTAGAAAGTCTTTACCTAGATCTCTGATTATGTACATAGCATAAAAACTTAAAGTAGGAATTATGACACAAGTGATTTTTTGAGGTTTTTTATTAACACAATTAATGCAGCAAATAACTGATTTTTTGGTATTAACCACCCCCCTAGGATTTAAACCTCAAACTTTTGGGCTCAAGCAATCCTTTTGCTGACGCCTGTAGTTCTAGCACTCTGGGAAGCCGAGGCAGGTGGATCTCTTGAGTTTTCCTAGGAGAAAGTCAGTTTGTTTATGATGTGCATGAATTTAGGATTTAGGTAGTGCATGGTAATAAATAGGTATAGGAGTAAAACTGCCTATAACTTTCTTTTCTCACATTTTCTAGTATGTTTTGATATTAAGGCCATGCCAGTCTGAATTTTGCCGTTCTGTGGCTAAGTTGTTGTGAGATTGGCATCATTGCTTCTTGAAATGTTAAGGGGAATTTACCAATGAAGCCATTGACACTGTTTTCTTTATGGAACAATTTAAAATATGGATTCAATCTTTTAATTAGGAACTATAAGAATTCTTGTTCCTTCTTGTGTTAGTTTTAATAAGATGTATTTTTTTTTTATGAATTTTCTTTGTTTTTATCTTTCCATTTATTTAATGTAAGATGTACAGCAATGTTACATTTTGAAATTCTGTAATTGATTTCTTTGGTATTTTCTGTTTTTTTCTTGATGTCTTCCAATAGGCTTATTAATTTTATTAATAAAATTATATATTATCTGCACTACAGTACTATTTTGCATTATACTGGTGGTATTATCCAATGCAATTGGACAATATTAAACAAGTAGAATCACAGGGGTTTTGAAACATAGAAAACGAGGCCGGGTGCTGTGACTCACGCCTGTGGTTCTAGCACTATGGGAGGCCAAGGCAGGTGGATCGCTTGAGCTTAGGAATTTGAGAACAGCCTGAGCCAAAACAAGACCCTGTCTCTAAAAATAGCTGGGAGCATTGTGGTGGTGCCTGTAGTACTAGCTACTCTGGAAGCTGAGGCAAAAGGATTGCTTGAGCCCAAAAGTTTGAGGTTACTGTGAGCTATGACACCACCTGAGGGTGATCAAGTGACACTCTGTCTCAAAAAAAAAAAAAAAAGAAAGAAAGAAAAAAAAAGAAAAAATAGAACACTATCTCTAATTGAAAATGATATGACAGTTACTACCAGAAAATCCTGAATAACCAATGATAAAAATAACTGAAACAATTTATTAATGTAACATAATATAAAACTAACATAGAGAAATTAATGGCCTAAATATAAACAAAAATAACAATTTAGGTAATACAATGGAAGATAAATTATATTTAAATAAAGTGATAAAATTAAAAAATTTAAGAATGTGATTAATAAGAAAGATGTAAAACTTATATGAAGAAAATTTTAAAATGATTCAGAAAGACACAAAAATAGATTTGCTCTAATAAAAAAAGACATTCTTTGTATTTGGATACGATAACTCAACATTATTAAAGTGTCAGCTTTTCTTAATTTATAAATGTAATGTAACTCTAACAAAAGTGCTAACAAGCATTTTTTTTCTGCTGGTATTAGAAGAGTTGATACCAAAGTATCAGTAGAAAAATATGCACACGAGATGGCTAGGAAAATACAGAAAAGTGCTAAGAGAAGAGAACAGTCTTAAAATATATTAAAATATATTATTAATCCTCTACAATTAAAAAACTGTGGGACTCACAAATGAATAACCAAAGATATCGAGAAAATAGGATTGTAAGTCTAAAAATTGAAATAAGTGCACATGGAAACGAAGTATGTTACAAAGATGAGATGTAAAAACACTGGTACAGAGGTGAGGTTTTCTTTTTGGTTCTAGAGACAGAAGAGGCAAAGTTTTTAATAAACACTGCTGGGGTAAGTGGTTTAACCATTTGGAAAAAGATACAACTGAAGACATAACTCACCTGTTATACAAGGATAAACTCCAAAATGAATCAGATACATAGATATAAAAATGAAGGCATGCAAGCACTAGGAAGTGTATCTGCTCCCACATCTTGGCTGCAGGGGAAGGCAATCTAATAATGCTCAAAGTCTAGATTCAATAAGATTTAAAGAAGGTGAAGATGGCGGTCTGTAGCCAGCTTTCTGCAGACACTCCTGTCCAGAAGGAGAGTTAAAGGACAGAAATTTAGCAAGAAAGCCAACGGTTTGGAGCTGAGTCAAGAGACAAGGTCGAGGAACGCACATCAACCCTATTG
>CAUYON010054475.1:0-11886 GCA_963573935.1 Arctocebus calabarensis
GATGGAGAAAGACTGGGAGAGAAACGGAGAGAGCTTCTCTCTCCCCACTAGAATTTTCTCCCTCTAACAGATGCCTTAATGTTTTCTGTATTCTTTTCTTTCTTTTCTGTGAATAAATTCTGTCTTACCAAAAAAAAAAAATAAAAAATCCACATATTGGAAGACATTTACATTTTTAAAATTATCACTATTAGCAATTACTATAAACCGTACTATTATCCTATATTATAACAAGATTGTTAAGTATCAACATTTCAAAAATTGTGTACTCGAAGGTGTCTGAAATAATAGTTGACAGTCAACATAATCAGTTTCTCCTTTCTCTATTTTCATCTTCCTCACTAAAACATACCAAGATTTCAAGAATTTTTCCAAAATAAGATGGATGTCACAAAGCAATCTCTCAGGAAAGGTCTATTTATGGTATGATCAGGCACATGAATCTTTCAGTAAGAAATGTTGATTTTAGTTTATTCTTTTGCAATAATTAAGTTTATGCTGAGAGAAATATAACAGGTTTATGAGTAATAAACTATATGAATGTCTTGGTAAGTACTCTGGACAGCTTTATAGGTCACTTGTGATTGTTTTTCTTACCAAGTGTTTAAGTACTCTATGTGTATGTGCGTCTACATATATGTGTGTGTGTGTGTATATATTTATATATATATGTAGATTATTTTTTTGTTTTCGATGCATACAACCGAATTAAAAAACAAGCATCTATTAAAGGCTATGTAAAGATAATTCATAATCATATAAGTGTAATAAAGTCCAATTAAATGAAAGCAAAATATTAATGAAAACTGTCCTGGGTTCTCTGTCCTGCTAAATATTTATTCTTTGACTTTCTTATTCCTTTCTAGTCTGTTGCTCCTCTTCCTTCTTCTTTTCATCAACTAATTTGAATTATCATCTCTACTGTTTGCAAAAAGAGCACAAGAAATGCAGTTTATTCCCTTACCCCTTGAAATCGAGTTGACCATGTAGATTTCTTTTGCTAATTGAGTATTAATAAGCCTGATCCAAATTGAAAGGTTTCTAAACATCAGCATTGTTGACATTTTGGACTGGATAATTCTTTCTTGAATGAGTGGCCCTGTTCACTGTGGGGTAGTTAGCAAGCAACCTGGCCTCTCCCCACCAGATACCACTGGCAACCTTCTCATTGTGGCAATCCGAAATGTGTCTCCAGGCACTATTAAATATCTTTTAGGTGCAGGAGAGTTGCCCTGGGTTGAGAATTCTGATGTAGAATCTTGAAAGGAGCATTCACGTAGCAGTTTAATTTCTCCTGCTGCACTCAAATTCTGAAACTTGCATGTGAGCTAACCTGTTGGGGCTGAGAGCTCATGTAGAAGAGAAGGAAAGCTCTGGCCAAGGGCCTGTCAGCTGTCAGGCGTGTGAGCGAGGCCATCCCGTCCCAGACAACCGACAGAGATCACATGAGCCCTTCCAGACCAGGAGCCTCAAGGAATCATGAGCTATACAAACATCTTGTTTATGTCTCCAAGTTTTCAGGTTTTGTTTTTTTTTTTTCAGAGAATCTGCATCTGTAGTTATTTTTATTAGCCTTGAAATGTTCCTTTTTTTCTGATGAACACTATTTAATAATTGATTAAAATATAATTACTCAGGATAGGATAGTAGTTAAAAATAGGGAGCCTTAGTGTTTAAAAATAGTGGTTCAAAATAGTGTATGAACTAAGTTTCTAAAATTTGCTTGTTTGGTTTGTGCGTCTGCAAAATGGGGATAATAAAAGCTCCCGTTTTTATAAGAGTTTTATTAAACAATTTTTTTCTAATCTTTCTTAATGCATGTTTCTCTATTTTCTCTGCTGCTCCTCAGTTTGGAAGCTCGTTTACACACATACCTGCACTCTACGTAGCCCACTGTGTGGTGCATCCTCTTCAGAGTACATATGAGTTTTTGACTCCAAACAGAATATATTGTTACAGTGGAAATTACTTTCATAAATGAAAATAATGTTTATAAATCTCAAATTCTTAACAAACTTTAGACTGTCCAGTTAAAATTTAATAATAAACCTAAAGACAAGTCTGGACTGAATCCCTCTTATGCTCTAGCCGCCCAGACACTCTGAGAGTGGGAACTTTGATCCCAGATTTCATGGCTCTGTCGTTGCCCTCATGGTGCTGACTCTGCCCACCACTGGCTTCTGAAGGAAATCTACCTCCGAAGCTGGGGGAATATAAAGAGAGCTGTATACAGATATTAGGAGCTCAGGACCAGGGATCAGCTGAGCGTTGTTGTAGTTTTCATGTGCTGCCTTAATTTCCAGGTACTTGAGCTCTTCCCTGAGAGTTCCATCTGCTGGCGTTGAGAGCCATTTCTGTGCTGTGGGAATCTTCTGATCTCAGTTATTCCTCTGGACCTTCTCTTCCTGACGATAGACTCCCTACATCTGTGGTGTGCAAGTGTGATACCATCACTTGACTTCCACATTCCATGCAGCTTGCCCACCGCCGGTCTCTCCTGATGCCTGGCTTCCTGGCTTTCCTTCCAGGTGGCCTCCCTTTGCATACATCTCTGTCTTCTTGCCTCTTTGGGGACATTTGTCTTCTCTTTTTTTGGCTGCCAGAACTTGTTAACTCAGCCAGGTGAACTTCTATTCATTTCCATAAACATTGGAATGTCTATTATGTTATCTTTATTCTCCGCCATAAGCCTTCATATCAACTCTTTTAAGAAAAATGATTGATTAGTTGTGTAGAGCAAGACTGGAAAATGTTAGGGAGCTTCTAACATCATACAAAAGTGACCATGGATTATGATTTAAATCCAGAAGATGATATTAACTATGAATCAACATTCTTCTGTGCTCTGCTAATATCTTACTCATTTTTATTTTGTTCTATCAACATGACACTTACATTGATAGTTTGAGCCAAGGTGAATAATCATTATTTGTTTTATAATTACAGTTTTGCATTATTTGGTAGGCAACAGGGTGTCACTAAACTTTGAGTGGAAAAAATAAAAGTTAAATTTAATTTTAGAAGGATTAATTCAGGATAGGTTATAGAAGGAGGAGAGGCTGAGAGTAGCAGGAGATTATAATAGTGCACATGTGAGGTAATAACATCTAAGATCTTGACACAAAGCAGTGAATCATTAGAAAGTCAAAAAATAAAGCTCACATTGTGTGCTGGTGCCCTCTGTGTGGGTGAGGAGATGAAGAGCACCAATAATAATTACAGACTGTCCCCAAAGAACTTTCCTGTATTAATATGTTGTTAAAATATGCTGAATTTGAGAGTTTTTTAAAGTATTATATAATATAATGAAACTTCCTTTCAATTATTTTAGATTCTTACAATAAAGTTTTGGGAAAAGTATTACAAGTTCAAGGTATTGCAGAATAATTAAAGATTGCAGGTAAGCATTTATGTGGTTTTCTTTGGCCCTACGGACTGTGATAGTTGTTTAATTAGTTGTATAGGACTCTAAGGTTGTTCACCTTCTGTCTTTTTACTTTTGCACAAATCGTTCCTCTAATTTGGGATCTCCTTGACTCCCTTTTCCCATCTGCTATTTTATTTTAGCTCCAATTAGCAGAGCTCCTCTCTGAAACCTTCCCTGATCGCACCAACAAATAAGTCCTTCTTTGGTGATTGATGATTTGTGGGAACATTGGTTTATATTTCCGTTATTGCTGTTGCTTATGTGTCTCCAGACATGACAATGCCTAAGCTATCTTTATTTTTATTTATTTTTTTTCCCACTTACCCGACTGGAGTCACCAATATGTGAGGGTAGGAGGTAGAGGAAAATGGAAATCAAAAAGAGAACTAACACTTTTGAACCCCCTGCATAGTAAATATTTTTTATAAGTAACAAGGAATTTTTGGTCACATTTCTTCGTTAATGATTTATATAGCTAAGAAAAATTTTATGTATAAGTACCTTTGCGTATTACAAGCTTCCAAGAGTTTTTTAAATCCCTATCGCTCATATTGTGTGGATTTACGAATGTATGTAACTAACCTGTTTGGTCGGGGGAGATTTCAAGCTCGTCATTTGTGTTTTATATGTATGCTGCGATTTCATATAAAAAGTCCTTGAAACCTCCTTTATGAATCCAGTTTTATAGGTGAGGAAACAGAGACTCCTGGAAACTAAGTAATTTCCTCAGTCTCACTCTGATAATCTAGATAGTAGAATTCAATATGAAAAACTACAATCACTAACTTCAGAACATTTTAACTCAAAGTTGAAAATTAACTGAAGAAATAGAAGCTATTACCACAATAACTTTTTTAAATTTTTTATTTTATTTATTTTATTATTATTATTATTATTATTATTTTTTTTTTTTTTTGCAGTTTTTGGCCAGGGCCAAGTTTGAACCCAGGACCTCTGGTATATGGGGCCGGTTCCCTACTCCTTTGAGCCGCAGGTGCCACCCTACCACAATAACCTTTATTCCAACTGATTGGCACACACGGTGACATTTGAGCTATCAGCTCCAAGATTTAAGAGCTGCCTATAAGCGAAACCGTGACTAGTATTGAGACACAGAAATACAGCTGAGTTTGCTGTGCTCCGGTCTCCACCCCGTAGGTAGTTTCTCAGTAGTCACTGCTCCGTAGCGGGCTACCTGTGATAGGAAGAGTGTCAGCTGCAGCAGCAGAAGTCAGGCGCTCATGAGAAGCATGGTACATTTTGGGAAACAACAGCATAATTAAAATATGGGGAGGTGTGAAGAGGGAATCAGGTATCATTTAAAGCGACCATCTGTACTGTGACTGTCTTCATCTCAAGAAGACAGGTTTGCTTCCAGACTCTGCAGTTACTCACACAGCTTACACTTGAAACATATTATCTGTGTTAAAAACAACTGACAGAGTCCAAGTGTCCCCAAAAGTAAGAGTCTAGTTTTGTGGTCCTTCCACAGAGAATATTGATACTGATCTGGGTAGTGGTACTGATACTGATCTGGGTATTGATACTGATCTGGGTAGTGGTACTGATACTGATCTGGGTAGTGGTACTGACACTGATCTGGGTAGTGGTACGGGGTCGTGGTACTGATCTGGGTAGTGGTACTGTCACCGCAGACTGAGAGCTTAGTGGCAATGCTGCAAGTGAAATGTTGCTCTTCTGCTGACTGAAAGTGGAAGGAAAGATAATAGAAGGAGAAATACAAAATAACACTTTTTCTTACACTCAACTTATAAAATACAAAGTCTGTAATGAAAGGGAAACATTTATCACTATGTTAATATTGGTAATCAGAGTCCCTTGATCATTTGAGTTAAGTGTGGTAAATCAGTTTTAAAAAGCTCTATAGTTAATATTTGCTTCTTTATAAAGAGAGAAAGTATTCTAATTTAGGAAAATAATTAGAAAAGTATTCTAATTCAGGATTTTTTAATAATAATCCTAATATGCCATTTAGGAGTTAATGCCTCATGGAAATGGGTATGATAAAACTCATGGAGAAAGATCTGGGCATTTTTCTGCATCATACATGAATAGCATCATGAAGACAGGACAGAGCTACGTGGAAAATGATAAGAAGGAGGAATTTGGATATTGAACTTTTCTTTTTTTTTTTTCTGTAGAGACAGAGTCTCACTTTACCACCCTCCGTAGAGTGCCGTGGCATCACACAGCTCACAGCAACCTCCAACTCCTGGGCTTAGGCGATTCTCTTGCCTCAGCCTCCTGAGTAGCTGGGACTACAGGCGCCCGCCACAATGCCCGGCTATTTTTCTGTTTTGCAGTTAGGCCGAGGCTGGGTTTGAACCCGCCACCTTCGGTGTATGGGGCTGGCACCTGACTCGATGAGCCACGGGCACCACCCTTGAGTTTCCTTCCTAAACGTCCTTTTGTATCACATAAGCTACCATTATCTGATGTCCTCGCTCTTTTTTTAAAATTTATTTTTAATATTTTAATTTCAGGTTAATGTGAGGGTACAAACAACCAAATCACAATATTTGAGTTTGTTAGGTAGAGATCCTTTCGTAGCTATCTCCTGTACCCAGAAGGTGTGCCATATACTCATACTTTGTGCCCATTCAGTGGGAGCATCCCAACTACCCCTCCTTTGTTCCCCTCTTCCCCCAACTTGAATAGAAATGAGGTTTTCTACAATGATGTCCCCACTCCTAGGACAGTCTCCTAACTGACCCAATCTCCCTTACCCCCAGTCTGCTAGTTACTCTGACCCTACTCCAATCACTTGTCCACACTGCAGACCTTTTCAAGTTGGATGAAGTACCCCCTTGCTTAAAATCTTGTTGTTTTTTTTTTTTTTTGCAGTTTTTGGCCGGGACTGGGCTTGAACCCACAACCTCTGGCATATGGGGCCAGCGCTATACCCCTTTGAGCCACAGGCGTCTCCCTAAAATCTTGAATGCTCTTGTGATAAAGACAGACATCCTTTACCTGGTCCACAGATTCTTTCCCACTCCGCTGCTTCGTTCTTTTCTTATGCCTGCACCCCCTCCTTTGCTTCTGCTATGACAGCAGCATTCTTTCACTTTCCCAGCACTGTAGACTTTATCCATGCCTTTCCTCTGCCAATGATCATTATGGCTTCCTAACGAATTGACCCTTTTATCATTATGACATGTACCCCTTTATCTCTGATAATGCTTTTTTGTCTTGGATTCTACTTGGATTCTATTTTATGCAATATTAACACACCTACTTCAGCTCTTTTATCTTCATTGCTTGCATGGTATCTACCTTTTCCCATCCATTTACTGTCAACTTATCTGTCTTTATATTTGAAGTACATCTTTATATTTAAAGTACAACCTGTAGTTGGGCTTTACTTTTTTATCCATTCTGACAATTCCTGTCTTTTAATTGTAGCCTTAGTTCATGAACATTTAATTAGTACTTGATGTGATTATTGATGTGGTGGAATTTGGGTATACCATTTAACTATTTGTTTCCTCTGTGTCTTTGGCTTTCTACTTCTTTTCTTTTTTGGAGACAGAGTCTTACTGTGTCACCCATGGTAGACTGCTATGGTGTCACAGCTCACAGCAACCTCAAACTCTTGGCCTTAAGCGATTCTCTTGCCTCAGCCTCCCAAGTAGCTGGGACTACAGGTGCCTGCCACAATGCCTGGCTATTTTTTTGTTGCAGTTGTCATTGTTGTTTAGTTGGCCTGGACTGGGTTCGAACCCTCCAGCCTTGCTTATGTGTCTGGCGCCGTGACTTCTGTGCTAAGGGCGCTGAGCCTGGCTTGCTACTTTTTTTTTTTTTTTTGAGACAGAGCCTCAAGCTGTCACCCTGGATAGAGTGCTGTGTCACAGCTCACAGCAACCACCAATTCCAGGGCTCAGGCGAGTCTCCTGCCTCCGCCTCCCAGGTAGCTGGGACCACAGGCACCTGACACAACACCCAGCCATTTTTTTTTTTTTGGTTGCAGCCGTCATTGTTGTTTGGCTGGATTCGAACCCGACAGCTCAGGTGTACGTGACTGGCACCCTAGCCCGTTGAGCCACAGGCGCCGAGCCCTGGCTTTCTACTTTTATAATTTCAATTAAAATTTTATAATTTTAATTTACTTATTGGATTTTAGTTATACTTCTCTTCATTTTAATTTTTACAATGGCCACTCTGGGAATATATAATCCCTATCTTTTCACAGTCTCCTTAGAGTTAAGGTTATAGCACTTCATGCAGAATGTCAGGCCTTGACATTGTGAAGCCCTGTTCTTGAAGTTAACTCTTGGGAGTTAGAGGTCAGGTCAAAGGTCATTTTAGGGGGGTGTTGCTGTCTTGATTTCCTAGACTAGGTTAAGCCACTATTTATCAAGTGCTTTCTGAGTAGGCAGAACTTCTCTTTGGGGCATTTATGACACTGTCAATTCACTTGCTGTGGAATCCCCAGTTCTCAGCACAGTCCGTATGCATAGTTATTTCTTGATTTAGTGAAGCGGATCCCTGAGTTGTCATCCTTTGGAAAAATGCACTGGATTTCATGATAATGTACTTCAAGGGGTGGGAATGACATGCTTAGAGTCTGTGTGTGTGGTGTGGCATATTATAGGTGGAAGAAGTGAAAGGTAAAATAGAAAAAAATAGAAAACAACAGTAGCCACCATTTATAGGGCACTTGGATAATGGATCAGGCACTGTGTTAAACTCTGCACATTTTGTCTTACGTAACTTCAGTCCTGTGAGTTATTCTTGTCTCCTTTCAAACAGAGCCACCAAGGGACAGAGAGATCATTTGCCTTAGTCCCAACCGCAGGTGGGGGCTCTGCATTCAGACTCAGGTCCTTGTGCTTCTCACACCTAGAGTGGAAGCTGGCCTGGAATGCTAGGCTTTGAATGCCAGTCCTAGGCAATTGTGTTTTAATTCCGGGCAGTGTTGGGGAGAGGAGGAGATGATACTGAGGGTCTGGAGATATTTGTGCTAGATGCTTCTTTATCCCTTTCTGGGGGTACAGGGTGGGTAGAAAGCCTCCAAGAATTTTGGATGCCAGTGAAGAATAGAAAACTGTGTTTCAGGAGGATTCATCTGGGGCCAGTGGGCAGGCTGGACGGGAGAGGAGGCAAGACTGGAGGAGCAGGGGCTGCAGCCTCTTGTGATAGCAGCTTTAGAGGGGTGACTACAATTTTAAAGGAAGGAATAAAAGTGAGACATGATTTGATAGAGGTATGGGTAAAGACTCGGTAATAGTGAGGCATGAGGAGGAAGAGGCTTCCCTTATCTTCTGGGTCATTTATATCTGCTGACCGTGAGTGTTGTCTGAGAACCATTAAATATGCTATATCTGGAAAGGGGAATATCACAGCCCCGATTCTTAAACCTGTGTCTGCAGACATCCTCAGGGGTCTGGCAGAGTGCTCTTTTGGGGGAGACATGGACAAGGCTAGGAAAATAGTTACAAAACCATTTTAAAAATTTTGTTTGTTCTGAGTTAGACCTGAGCTAATCTGGCCTGCCTGACAGCACCTAGAGGGGTATGTGGTGGGCACTTCTGTCCAATTCCCTGACCACTTATTGAGTTAGACGTGACTAGGAGACGGAGAAAACTGGGAGTTTTTCTGCACATGTTCTGTGCCCTCGATGGTGACCCTGGAGGAGAGTCAGTGTGAATATGTTGTGTACACGTGCACTGCTGTCTGTATTTGTGTGCATTCATTATCTGCTTTTAAGATGGCCGTTGAAAATTATGCTAAACCAAACTTTTTTCTTTCTTAAGTCAGAAAGAGCTTAAGCAATTTCCAAACTTACTGAAGATGTTTGCACTTTCCCAGTGAAACATTTCATTGAAATTAAAAGATAGCTTTGAAAGTGATCCAAAAAATAAGATCATTCTCTGAAGTTCAAGGTAAATGCATGAGATTTATGGTTGTATTTGGAGCTTACCCAAAGCATTGAAGGTCTGGTTTTTCTATCAGTGTAGAATACAAAAACACAGAGTGAATACTTGCCTTCCATGTTATCATGAGATATATTCTAGGCTTTGTTTCTGTGTTACTCTGAGTACCTGTCTCTCTAGAATTGCTTTAAGGCTTGCTATTTTAGTTGAAACCAACAAGATATCTGAGAGTCTGCCTTTCTCCATGCTTGGCTTACTTTGGGACCAAGTCTGTTGTAAATCTGTTGAAGTCTATGTCACAGCTGTTTGCGCTGCTACCCTGGCCCATCTAGGCTGAGTAAACACTCGGTATGCCCTTCTCATACAACTATTTTGTCCTAGATGCTGCTAATTTAAATACATTTAAAACCACGTCTAAATTCACAGTTGCCCTCGCTCTCAACCGTTAGTAAGAGTGATTTTTTAAATTCCACATGTTGTACAATGGGAAATTTTCCGACCTTTAATCAGGACTCCTTTTACTGGAAAAAAAAACCCAGCACTGCTGATCTGTTCCCCAAAGCACAGACCTCAGAATGAGATCCTGCTTAACTGCTGTGTGTGCCCCCAAGGTTTTGAGGTCTCGGTAAATACCTTGCTGGCAGATAGGCGAAGTAGCAACTGGAAGTTCTAAGGATTGTTAGCTGGGTATCGAAGAACAAGTTTAAATGTTGAGAAGGGAAGGCACTGTAAGAACTTTGGTGGTTGTTACCCTCTTTTATCTTGAGAAATCTTTGAAGAGGTTCAAGGCTAGTGCGAGAGGAAGGTATTTATGTCCCTTACTGATTCTGGCTCGGGGATGTTACGGCAATGCTGTTCTCAAGTCTTTGCTCTCCCCCTTCTATTTTTGCTTGATTACACTTGGCAAAGGCCTTCAGTGCAAAGTGTCATAAAAGTTTGTTGTTTGAGTTCACGTAACACATGTCACTTCTTCTTCTGAATCTCTTACTGCTGCCCAGGGCCCTTATGTACCATGTCCCAGCCCTGTTTCCCATACTTGGGATCTGTAGACATCCTTAGGTTGGAGTGAAATGGTTTTCCTTTAAAAGGGATCTGTCAGTGTGTTACCAGAGTTTGCGAAACCGTGTCTAAGCTACCATAGTAAATATTCAGGAATTTGTATCTTATTGATTAGATTTTTGCCATTACTATTAACTGTTTTCAGAAACTTTAAGAAGACTGTCAAGGTGCATTATGGGTTGTGGCACGCTTGAGTTTTTACCTCCTTTTACTTCATTTCTTTAGGAATCTCACCTAAAATTTTGTACCAGTAGACCTCAAACACAAGTGACATGCGTCCAGCGTTCTTTTGGACTGTTGTTTGCTCCCTGATGGAATCGAGTGGGCTTGGTTGTCTTGTTCACTGTGAGCCTCGAGGAAGTTAAAGGGGTGAAGTAAAAGCTTTATATTTATATACTTCTTTCCTTCCTGGATGTGTGTGTGTGTGTCTTTGCATTTGGGGAGCGGGTGTGGTAGAGAATTCCAGTAGGACTCTGTTGAATCTGCTCTTGAGCTGGGGTGGGACACCCAGCATCCTCCTGGTGGTGAGAGCCACATGGATGCTGGGCACCGAAGTTCTGGGTTTCTAGAAAGCTGGAAACCTAACCTGCATGTCAGTGTGGCCCCTGTGTCTGCACCCTGGGAACCTTGCTAGACGTGGAGATGCCCAGGCTTTACCCTTGACCTACCAAATTGGGAACTCTGTATGTGGGGCCAGCAAACTGTTTTAGCAAGTCGATTTGTGCCAAGGTTTTTGACAGCTACTGCTTTAAGTCAAGGGTCTTTTTAATTTCCCAAGAAGCCTTGTTGTGTTTTTAAATGCTGACTGGAGCTTCAGGTTAACCACTTTCCTGAACCAGAAATAGGACACAAACTGTAGCAGTAATGCTAATTACTAGCAATTTTCAAATCGTGTGATGGGTAGAAGCATGGAGGGTTTAGAATTCTTCACTCTGTGACCTTGGCCAATTGATTAACCTCCCTGCTTTTTTTCTCAAATGGGATATGGAGATAGTCATGGCGGAGAGTGTTACCTCCTGCCCCATTTTACAGTTGAGGAAACCGAGGCCTGGGAATGGTGCCAGAGCTGGCTTAGGATCAGCCTTAAATGGAGCTGGGGGGTTAAATTCGGACAGTCTGACTGCAGACCGTGGGCCCTTCACCACCGCTCTCTGCTGTCTCTCGTGCACATTTCTGTTTGGTTGATCTTACACTGCTGCCAGCGCACCCACCTGGAGCCGCCTGTAGTAAGTTGGAATTGGAATATCTCCCTTGTTGTCCTCCACCAAGCAAGACTCGACACTTCACAGTCTGGAGCTAGGTAGTTCTTTTTTTTTTTGAGACAGAGCCTCAAGCTGGCACCCTGGAGAGAGTGCAGTGGCATCACAGCTCACAGCAACCTCCAATTCCTGGGCTCAAGCGAGTCTCCTGCCTCTGCCTCCCAAGTAGCTGGGACTACAGGTGCCCGCCACAACGCCTGGCCATTTTTTGGTTGCAGCTGTCATTTTTGTTTGGCAGGCCGGGCTG
>CAUYON010054480.1:0-28628 GCA_963573935.1 Arctocebus calabarensis
TTATTGAATCATAATTCTGTACATTGGTGCAATCATAGGGCACGATTCATATACATTCAGAAATGTTTTGATCGTACTGTTACAGTTAGCCTTCATGGCATTTTCTTGATCACTATATAAAGACATTGATACTCTACATTCTTGAACCCAAGAGTTTGAGTCTGCTCTGAGCTATGATGATGCTCTTTCATTTTAAGAGTTGAAAACTTCACTGAAGAAGAATACATGTGAAACAGCTGATCTCAAATTTCTAAATACCCAATGTGTTCATAAACTCAAACTTTTGGAGAAAGAAGGCAAAGCTAAGAATGAAAAAATTCAAAATCTTCAAGAAAAGAATTTGCAAGCTGTAGTATAAATTCCTATGGGCGTCATTTTCAAACAGCTCTACCTCTGGAGCCAGTGCCCGGGAGAAAGAACCCGCAGGAAGACGTGTCCCAGAGGGTGATGTGGCTGCAGAAGGAGGGAGCGGTGGCGGAAGCCGCTGGTGGGTCCCGACGCTGGGGTGGAGGGCAGTGGGGGCCCCTTTGCCGGCATCTTCCCATCCTGCCTGGCAGGACCTGAGCACTGCCAGAAGCCGCATTGCCATGGGAGGACGTGGAGCCAACCGGGGTGGGACTCGGGGACCCTCCACTAGCCCGGCTTCCACACCCCCTCCCGCCACTCTAATAGTAAAGTTGCAAACCCCAAATTTGCCGGGGACAGCATGAGCCCTCTGTAAGCCCTGCAGACCAGCCTGCTGGCGACTGATGGATTCATTTAAAAATGAAATTGCCCTCTCAGTGTAAGAATGATCGTTCTCTTTGTAACCAAAATTTCCCCAAGATTAGAAGGACAGCCAGTCTTTGCCCAGCAACTTTCAAACATCCCCTCTGCCTTCCAGGCTCCGCTATTCCACTTTAAATGAGGAAAGTTTCAGAGATGCCCCCCTGTGAATGGGTTTCCTTGTTGTTAATTTGTTTGCCTTTTTAAAGCCTTTGTGATTAGAAACATCAGACTTACAATGTGTTTTTCTAAAAATCAAATGTACTGGTTTAAAAAAAAAGATATTAGAGATTTAAATGAGGCTTTAGAACAACTGTCCTTGAAAGATGTGTACAGAATGCTCCATTCCAAAGATATAGAATATACATTCTTTTCATCGTCCCATGGAATATTCTCCAAAATTCATCATATCCTAGGACACAAAACAAAACTCAGCAGCATAAAAAGAATTGAAATTCTACCTAGCATCTTTTCAGACCACAATGCACTAAAAGTGTAACTAAACACCAACAAAAATGTTCAACCTCACACAAAGGCATGGAGGTTAAACAATCTTATGCTGAATAACACTTGGGTGCAGGAAGAAATAAAAAAGGAAATCATTAACTTCCTTGAGTATAACAACAATGAAGACACAAACTACAAAAACCTATGGGATACAGCAAAAGCAGTCCTGAGAGGAAAATTTATCGCTTTAGATGCCTACATTCGTAAAACAGAAAGAGAGCATATCAACAAACTCACAAGCCATCTTATGGAATTGGAAAAAGAAGAACAATCTAAGCCTAAACCCAGCAGAAGATAAGAAATTCCAAAATTAAATCAGAGATCAATGAAATTGAAAACAAACAAATCATTCAGAAAATTAATGAAACAAGGAGTTGGTTTTTTGAAAAGATAAATGAAATAGATAAATCTTTGGCCAGACTAACTAGAAATAGAAAAGTAAAATATCTAGTAACATCAATCAGAAATGATAAAGTGGAAATAACAACTGATGCTACAGAAATACAGGAGATTATCTCTGAATACTACCAGAAACTTTATGCCCAGAAATTTGACAATGTGAAGGAAATGGATCAATATTTGGAAACACACCCTCTCCCTAGACTTAGCCCAGATGAAATAGATCTCCTAAACCTGAGATCAAAGAAACAATAAAAAAAATGCCCTGGTCAGATGACTTCACACCAGAATTTTTTCAAACTTTCAAAAAAGAGCTTATTCCTATACTACAGAAATTATTCCAAAAAATTGCGGAGGAAGGAATCTTCCCCAATACGTTCTATGAAGTGAATATCACCCTGATACCAAAACCAGGTAAAAACCCAACTGAAAAGGAGAATTTCAGACATAAATTCTCAACAAAATCTTGGCTTATAATAGATTACAGCTTATCATCAAAAAAAGTCATACATCATGATCAAGTAGGTTTCATCCCAGGGATGCAGAGTTGGTTTAGTATTTGAAAGTCCATAAACGTTATTCACCGTATCAACAGAAGTAAAACCAAGGACTATATGATCCTCTCAATAAATGCAGAAAAAGCATTCAATAAAATTCAGCATCCTTTACTAATTAGAACACTGAGGAGTATAGGTATAGGTGGCACATTTCTTAAACTGATTGAGGCTATCTATGACAAACCCACAGCTAATATTTTACTGAATGGAGTAAAACTAAAAGTTTTTCCTCTTAGAACTGGAACCAGACAAGGTTGTCCTCTGTCACCACTGCTATTCAACATAGTGCTGGAAGTTCTAGCCAATACAATTAGACAAAACAAGAAAATTAAGGGCATCCAGATGGATGCAGTGGAGATCAAACTCTCCCTTTTTGCTGATGATATGATCTTATACCTAGAGGACCCCAAAGACTCAACTATAAGACTCTTGGAAGTCAGCAAAAAATACAGTAATGTCTCAGGATATAAAATCAATGTCCACAAGTCAGTTGCCTTTGTATATGCCAACAACAGTCAAGTTGAGAGGTTAATTAAGGACACAACTCCCTTCACAATAGCCCCAAAGAAAATGAAATACTTAGGAATATACCTAACAAAGGATGTGAAAGACGTCTAAAGAAAATTATGAAATCCTAAGAAATGAAATAGCAGAGGACTTTAACAAATGGAAGAACATACCATGCTCATGGCTAGGAAGAATCAACATTATTAAAATGTCTATACTTCCAAGAGCAATTTACCGATTCAATGCCATCCCTATTAAAATACCAACATCCTACTTTCAAGACCTGGAAAAAATGATTCTGTGCTTTATATGTAACCCAAGAAAAAACCCATATAGCTAAGGCAGTTCTTAGTAATAAAAACAAAGCTGGGGGTATCACCATACCAGATTTTGGGCTGTATTACAAGGCCATAGTGGTCAAGACAGTATGGTACTGGCACAAAAATACAGACATAGATATTTGAAACCATATAGAAAACCTGAAAATGAAACCAACAACTTACAGCTATCTAATCTTCGATAAACCAAACAAGAGCATTCACGGGGGGAAAGGCTCCCTATTCAATAAATGGTGCAGGGAGAATTGGATATCCATGTGTAAAAGACTGAAACTGGATGCACACCTTTCTCCACTCACAAAAATTGATTCAAAATGGATAAAGGACTTAAATTTAAAGCATGAGATGATAAAAATCCTCAAAAAGAATTGGAAAAACACTGGAAGATATTGGCCCAGGGACAGACTTTATGATGAATATTTTCACAGCAATAGCCTCAACTGCAACAATAAACAAACGAGGCTTAATTAAACTGAAAAGCTTCTGTATAGCCAAGGAGACAACCACCAAAGCAAATAGACAACCTACCCAATAGGAAAGGATATTTGCACATTTGAATCTTACAAAAGTTTAATATCCAGGATCTATACAGAACTTCAATTAATCTACAAGAAAAAAACCAACAATCCCATACATCAATGGGGAATAGAATCTTCTCTAAATACAACAGATGAGTAGTCTGTAAACACTTGAGAAAATGCTCATCATCCCTAATTATTAGAGAAATGCAAATCAAAACCACCCTGAGATACCATCTAACTTCAGCGAGAATGGCCTATATCACAAAATCTCAAAATTGGAGATGCTGACGTGGATGTAGGAAGAAAGGAACACTTTTACACTGCTGGAGGGACTGCAAACTAATACAACCTTTTTGGAAAGAAGTATGGAGAAAGCTCAAAGAACTCAACCTAGACCTCCCATTTGATCCTGCAATCCCATTACTGGGCATCTATCCAGAAGAAAAAAAGAAACTTTTATTATAAAGACACTTGTACTAGGCATCCCAATTTACACTTGCTAAAATGTGGAAACAGCCTAAATGTCCTTCAACCCAGGAATGGATTGGTAAGCTGTGGTATATGTATACCATGGAATATTACTCAGCCATCAAAAACAATGGAGACTTTGCAGCATTTGTACTAACTTGGATGGAGGTGGAACACATTATTATTAGTAAAACATCACAGGAATGGAGAAGCATGAATCCTATGTGTTCAGCTTTGATTTGAAGACAATTAATGACACAGTGGGGTATGGAGGAAGGAGAGAGCAGACAGAGAGAGAAGGAGGGAGGGGGTGAAGGAAAGAAAACCAAAAAAATGGGAAGAAAATAGTGACTAATTCTCACATAAATTGGATTCAATTTTGACCAAAGTACATTACTTACACAATTTTTAATTCAACTTGTCAATATGTTGTTTAGGATATTGCATTCTCATTTATAAGTGAAATATGCTTGTAATTTCCCTTTATAACAATATATTTTCTCCAATTTCAATATCAGGTGTTATCCAGATCAAGTAGAATGATTTTGAAATATTTTTTCTTTTTCTATTATCTATAAGATTTGGAATGATCTATCTTTTGAAACTATTTTTGCTTTTATTTATATAATATTAGTTGTCTATTTTTTGAGACTTTGGAAAAAAAATAAGACATTAACTGATGACTTCATACTAGCCTCAGAGTCAAAGCATTCTATAATAGACATACTCTTTTTTTTTTCACTGAAATAAAAGCATCTTCCGAAGACTGTTCACATTTCAGTTACCAAATATTACTAACTACTAGTACTTGCATAAAGTAGAAACAATTGCATTTCCCCTCACACTGCAGTGTAAGATCTTTAACAGTTTCTTCTATATTCTACCATGCCAAACAATATGGTAGAATGACCAATGCAAAATGACCAATACATTTCAGCACTGAGTGGAAAGATTTGGACGTGGAGCCTGCTCAGTGGGATTCCTACCATTTGGGGAGAGCCACAGGAGAGGAGCAGCAAAAGCAGTAACCTTTAATCACTTGACAACCACAGGGCAGAGTTTAGAGCAGTTTAATTGTCCCAGCACTCTACTGGCTCTGACTCCATCTGTTGGGCTCAGATAGCCACCTCTGGGCTGTCCCACAGAGAAGAGTTGGGCAAATCCCACCCCCCACACAGACCCTTTTGTGGCCCCAGGGAACTATTTGGATGGAAGAGGAGTGTCCCTGATAAAGTCTGGCATAAGCTTCAGGACTTTGACTCCACTGCCCCTAAGGAGATTCAACTCTGGCATAGCTGCCACATCCAGTTTAACATAAACTAAAGCAAGAAAACAAGTCCAGATCTCCATGCCAACTAGCCAGTAACTCCCTGCCCCAACTCCAGGCAGAAGAGGAAGTTGTTTGTTTGTTTGTTTGTTTTAACCCAGGCACATCATCTAGTGTCATTAGAAAAATAATTTTTTTCCAAATTCTTTTGTTTTTCTCTTTTCCTAACCCTAGATCACCACCTGGTGCCCATGCAATATATATTTTTTATTTTTTTCTTTATTAAATCATAACTGTGTACATTAATGCATTTGTGGGATACAATGTGCTGATTTAATAAACAATGTGGAAGGCTTAATCGAACTGATTAACATAGTCATTACCGTGCTTACTTATTTGTTGTGGTAAGACATTTATACTCTTTTCTTAATAGTTTTGAAATGTATCATTGCATTATGTACATTAGGTGAGGTCCCATATAATATTCTCCCTCTTCTCAACCTTCTCCCTCCCCTTCCCTCTCTCTCCTCTTCCCTCCTTCTTTCTGGACTATAGTTATTTTTTATCATTTGTATGAATGTGTAGGTGGTTATATATTGGTTTTACTAGTATTGAGTACTTGGATACTTTTTGTTTTCATTCTTGAGATACTTTATTAAGAAGAATATGTTCCAGCTCCATCCAGATAAATGTAAAAAATGCAAATTCTCCATCTTTTTATGGCTGCACATATTCTATGGTATATGTGTATACCACCATTTGTTAACCCATTCATTAGTCAATGGGCACTTGGGCTGCTTCCATGACTTGACAATTATGAATTGGGCTGCAATAAACATTCTGGTGTAAATGTCTTTGTTGTAAAATGATTTTTTATAATCTGGGTAGGTACCTGGTAGAGGTAGGATTGCAGGATTGAATGATTGTAGGTCTACTTTTAGTTCCCTGAGTATTCTCCAAAATTCTTTACAAAAAGGCCATAATAGCTTGCATTCCCACAAGCAGTGTAAGTGTTCCCTTCTGTCCACATCCATGCCAACGTGTGTAGTTTTGGGATTTTGTGATGTGGGCTAATCTTACTGGAATTAAATGATATCCCAAACTGATTTTGATTTGCATTTCTCTGATGATTAACGATGATGAGCATTTTTTTCATGTGTTTGCAGGCTGAGCTTTCAGAGAAATTTCTGTTCAAGTATCTTGCCTACAATGAAATGGGGTTATTTGTTCTTTTCTTATTGATTAGTTTGAGTTTTCTGTATATTCTATTTGTCAGATCTTTGTCAGAAACTTAACCTGCAAAAGTCTTCTCCCATTCTGTAGGCTATCTATTTGCTTTACTTACTGTGCCCTTGGCTATGCAGAAGATTTTAGTTTGATCAGATCCCAGTAATATATTTTTGGTGTTGCTTCAATTGCTGGGGGAACCCTCCTCATGAAATATTTTCTCAGGCTGATTTCTCCAAGCATTTTTACTGCACCATCTTCTAGTATTTTTATAGTTTCATGTCTTAAGTTAAAGTCTTTTTATCCAGTGAGAATCAATATTTGTTAGTGGTGAAAGGTGGGGGCCAATTTCAGTCTTCTACAGGTCACCAGCCAGTTCACCCAGCACCATTTGTCAAATAGGGACTCTTTCCCCCAATGAATGCTTTTGATAGGCTTATCAAACATCAAATGATAGTAGATGGCTGAGTTCAACCCTTGGTTCTCTATTCTGTTCCATATTTGGTTCTGTCTGTTTTTGTGCCAGTACCATACTGTTTTGATCACTATAGATTTATAGTATAGCCTGAAGTGTGGTAATGTGAGTCCTCCTAATTTGTTTTTACTTGAGTAATGTTTTGGCTATTCAAGGTCTTTTCTGATTCCATATAAAAATTATTTTTCCAATGTTTTTAAAGTATGACAATAGTGCTTTCATAGGGATTGCATTAAATCTGTAGATTGCTTTGGATAGTATGGACATTTTCACAATGTTGATTCTTTTCCCATTTGTTAACAACTTCAACTATTTCTTATCTCAGAGTTTCATAGTTCTCTTTATAGAAATCTTTCATATCCTTTGTTAGGTAAATTCCCAAATATTTCATCTTCCTTGGCACTACTGTAAAAGGAATAGAGTCCTTGATTATATTTTCAGCTTGACTATTGATATATATAAAAGCTACTGATTTGTAAGTACTGATTTTATATGCTGAGATGCTGCTGTATTTCTTGATCACTTCCAATAGTCTTGTAGTTGAGTCCTTGGGGTTTTCCAGGCATAAAATCATATCATGTGCAAAGAGTGAGAGATGTTTGATCTCATCTGACTGCATTTGGATAGCCTTGATAGCCTTCTCTTGCATGATTGCTATGGCTAAGATTTCCATTACAATGTTGAATAGCAATGAAGACAATGGGCATCCTTGTCTAGTTCCAGATCTGAGTGGAAATGTTTTCAATTTTATGCCATTCAGTATGATTGGCTGTGGGCTTGCTGTAGATGGCCTCTATCAGTTTAAGACAAGACCTGTCAGGCAGCACCTGTGGCTCAGTGAGTAGGGCACCAGCCCCATGTACTGAGATTGGTGGGTTCAAACCCGGCCCCAGCCAAACTTCAACAAAAAATAGCCAGGTGTTGTGGTGGGCACCTATAGTCCTACCTATTCGGGAGGCTGAGGCAAGAGAATCACCTAAGCCCAAGAGCTGAAAGTTGCTGTGAGCACAGTACTCTACTGAGGGTGACAGAGTGAGACTCTGTCTCTGAAAAAAAAGGAAGAAAAAGAAATGACCTGTCTAAGCCTATTTTCTTGACTGTTCTGATCATGATAGAATGCTGGATATTATCAAAAGCTTTTTCTTCATCAATTGAGAGAATCATATGGTCTTTGCTTTTCATTTTATGTGATGTATTATATTTATGCATTTACATACGTTTAACCAACATCCTAACCCTGGGATAAAACCACCTTGATAATGATGTATAATTTTTTTGGTGTGTTGTTGAATTTTGTTTGCTAGGATCTTATTGAATATTTTTGCATTGATATTCATTAATGATATTGGTCTATAGTTTTCTTTCTTTGTTGGGACCTTTCCTGGTTTGGGGATCAGGGTGATATTTGCTTTATAGAATGTGGTGGGCAGTATTCCTTCTTCTTCTATGTTTTGGAAAAGATTGTGTAATATAAGTACTAGTTCCTCTTTAAAAAGGTTTGGTAGAATTCTGGTGTGAAGATATCTGGTCCTGGACTTTTCTTTTGGGGGGAGGTTTTGTATACTTAATGCTATTTCAATGCTTGATATAGGTCTATTCAGAATTTCTATGTCTTTCTGGTTGAGTCTAGGAAGATGGCATGCATCCAGGTATTGGACCATTTTCTCCAGATTTTCATATTACTGAGAATAGAGTTTTTTATAGTAATCTTTGAGGATTTTTTTTTAATTTCTGAGGTATCTGTTGTTATTTATCCTTTATTTTTTCTTTCTTTCTTTCTTTCTTTTTTTTTTTTTTTGTAGAGACAGAGTCTCACTTTATCACCCTCAGTACAGTGCCATGGTGTCACACAGCTCACAGTAACCTCTAACTCCTGGACTTAGGTGATTCAATTGCCTCAGCCTCCCAAGTAGCTGGGACCACAGGTGCCTGCCACAATGCTCAGCTATTTTTTTTTTTTTTTTTTTGTAGAGACAGAGTCTTACTCTATTGCCCTCGGTAGAGTGCTGTGGAATCACAGCTCACAGCAACCTCCAGTTCTTGGGCTTAGGCGATTTTCTTGTCTCAGCCTCCCAAGTAGCTAGGACCACAGGTGCCCGCCACAGCACTCGGCTAATTTTTGATGCAGTTCAGCCAGGGCCGGGTCTGAACCCACAGCCCTGGGTAGATGGGGCCGGCGGCCTACTCATTGAGCCACAGATGCCGCCCTGCTCAGCCATCTTTTTGTTGCAATTGGGCCAAGGCCAGGTTTGAACCCACCACCTGCAGTATATGGGCTGGCACACTACCCACTGAGCCACAGGAGCCACCCTCCTTTATTGTTTCTGATTGACAATATTAGAGATTTTGCTTTTCAAATTCTGGTTAGGTTAGCCAAAGTTTTATCAATTTAATTAATCTTTTCAAAAACCAGCCTTTTGTTTCATTGATCTTCTGAATGATCCTTTTGTTTTCAATTTCATTTAATTCTGCACGAATTTTGGCTATTACTTTTTTTCTGCAGGATTTAAGGTTAGAATGTTCTCCCTTTTCCAGTTGTTTGAGATGAACCAGTAAGTTGTTGCCTTCTCTTTCTGTTTTCTTGATGACAGCTTCCAATGCTATAAATTTTCCTTTTAGGACTACCTTTGCAGTATCCCACAGCTTTTGATAATTTGTGCCTTCATTATCATTTTGTTCCAAAAATTTGGTGATTTCCTTCTTAATCTCATCTTTGACCCAACTATCATTCAGCATAAGGTTATTTAGTTTCCATGACTTTGTTTGAATATGAAGATTCCTGTTGCTGTTGAGTTCAACTTTTATTCTGTGACTATCCAAGAAGATACAAGGAATAATTTCTATTCTTTTAAATTTACTGAGGTTAGACTTGTGTCCTAAGATACGATCAATTTTGGAGGATGATCCCTGGGCTAATGAAAAGAATGTATATTCAGTTTTATTAGGATGAAATGTTCTGTAGATGTCTGTTATATCCATTTGTTCTAGGGTCAAGCTAAGTCCATTATTTCTTTGTTTAGTTTCTTCTTGGGGGAGCTATCCAAAACTGCCAAAGAGGTGTTAAAATCTCCAACTATTATAATACAGGAAGATATCAAATTTTTCATATCTCTTAGGGTTTGCTTTATAAATTGAGGAGCATTCTGGTAAGGCACATAAATGTTAATTATCGAAATCTCTTAATGTGGAGTGTTTCCCATGATAAATATGTAGTGACCATCCTTATCTTTCCTTATCTTTGTTGATTTGAAGCCAATTGTATCTGCAAATAAAATTGTAACCCCTGCTTTTCTCTGATTTCCATTTGCCTATATTATCCCTTCACCCTGAGTCTATTTTTATCCTTTAAGGTAAAATGAGATTCTTGAATGCAGCAGATATCTAGTCTGAGTTTATGCATCTATTCAGCAAACCTGTGCCTCTTTAGAAGATAATTTAAACAATTCACATTTATTAATAGCATTGATAAGCTTGGTAGTGTTTTTGTGTCATGTTTTTAAAATGTCCAGTGGATATTTTTAATTCTTTCATCACTATGGAAGTTTGGTTTTGTTCAAGGCTTTCTGGGTGAATTTACTTTGGTGGTAGACCCCTGTGCTGACCATTATGGAGGATAGAACTGAGAATATCCTGGAGAGAGCTGGTTTAGTTATGGCAAACTTCTTCAACATTTGTTAAGTCAGTTAAAGTATTTGATTTATCCATCACAAATGAAACTCAGTTTAGCTGGATACTGGATTCTGGGCTGAAAGGGTGTTGTTGTTGTTACAGAGTATCACTATATCACCCCCAGTAGAGTGCTGTGTCATCAAAGATCACAGCAACCTCAAACTCTTGGGTTCAATTGATTCTTCCTCCTCGGCCTCCCAAGTAGCTGGTACTACAGGCACCCACCACAATGCCCAGCTATTTTTTGTTGCAGTTGTCATTGTTGTTTTATCTGGCCCTATCTGATTTTGATCCCACCACCTTCAGTGTATGTGGCTGGTGCCACAACCACTGTGCTCTAGGCGCTGAACCTGGAAAGTTGTTTTGTTTTAGGAGGTTGAAAGTTGATGACCGGCTCGGCGCCTGTGGCTCAACAGGCTAAGGTGCCAGCCACGTACACGTCAGCTGGCGGGTTTGAATCCAGCCTGGCCCGCCAAACAATGAAAAAATGCAACCAAAAAATGGCTGGGTGTTGTGGCGGGCACCTGTAGTCCCAGCTACTTGGGAGGCGGAGGCAAGAGACTCACTTGAGCCCAGGAATTAGAGGTTGATGTGAGCTGTGATGCCATGGCACTCTATCCAGGGTGACAGCTTGAGGCTTTGCCTCAAAAAAAAAAAAAAAAAAAGAAAGTTTATTACCAACCTCTTCTGGCTTTAAAGGTTTAAGCTAAGGCAACTATAGTCATTCTAATATTTTTCCCTTTGTCGATAAGCAGTTTCTGGCTGCTTGCAGAATTTTCTCCTTGATATTAACTTTGGAAAAGTTAATTGCAATGTGTCTAAGAGATTCTTAATTTGGATTGAGTCTTTCTGGGATTCTGAAACTGTCCACTGTCTGAATTTCTGTATCTCTTGCAATGCTTGGGAAATTCTCCTCTATAATATCTTGGAGTAAAGCATCTGTGTCATTAAACCCATCCTTTTATCCCTCAGGAATTCCTATAAGATGCATGTTTGATCTTTTGGAGTGGTCCCACAACTCTCTCAGGGAATGATCAGTATTTGCTGTCCATTTGTCTGCCTCTTGAGCATTTCAGAGATCCTTTTTTCTGCCTGCTCAACTCTATTACTGAAGAATACTACTGTATTTCAGAGCTCCTTGAACAATTTTTTTCATTTCCTTGAGCTCTGGTGTCTCTTTTCTCATTATGTCCATATCATTGGTGATTTTGTCTTTGAATTCATTAATTTCTTGAGCCAAATTTTGCACAACTCTTTGGATTTCTATTTTCATCTTTTCCTCTATTCTATTCATTTTATTTGTCATCCATATTTTGAATTCTATTTCTGAAATTTCTGCTATTTGTTTATAAATGGCATCTTCTGATGTATCTCCTTTGTCATTCCTTGGGGGAGTAGATCTATTCTGATTATTCATGTTTCCAGAGTTCTTCCACTGGCTCCTCCCCATGATTATTTTCCACAGTTTATCTAGTAAAACTTGTAGGGTGAGATTGGATTGAGGGCCCCAGGAATTATAGTTAACAGCCCTTTACCAGAGAGCTTGGGCTGATGATTATGGCTTTTCCCCCTAAAGCTGTCAGATATGCAGCCAGAGACTCTGAGGACCTGGTTGGTGTGATATAGCTAGCTGGCTCTGTTTTGTAGTCAGCAAGCCCATATCCAATCGTAATGAGTTACAGATTTTGATTGAAATCTCAACTGTGGATAGATGCGAGCAACTGTGACACCCCACTCCCCTCCAGTGACAACTGAGGAGAATCAGTCCCTCCCCCTGCAACACAACCATGGCTCTACCTTGGAGGGTCCCTGGGTGGACATCCTAGGACAAGAGTTCCAATCAAATTGTCCTAGGCAGCAAAATCACTGCTCAACTGAGGGAGTCAAACAGTGTCCAGCTACCTGACAACAGGGATCCCAAGGCAGCTCTGTCACAGAAACCTGAGAGGCTGGAGTGTGGCTCCCTCCTGTTCTCAATGGAGTCAGGAAGCCCTGCCCAGCTAAAGAGTCAATCAGGGGGCTTGACCCCTCCTTCTCCACCCTAAGCTGCAGGCTTACCCCACCCCTGGTAACTCCGCAAGGCTGTGGCCTGGCTCCCTTCAGTGAGCAAAGGCACAAGGGATATGTGCCTGCCAGAGTCAAAGAGGAGTCAGTGCCACCACCTGAGCCACACTCTGCTACCAGGACTACATAGAAGAGCTGAAACCTGGCTCCCTCCAGTGCTCAATGGCATCTGGGGAATGCTCCACCAGAGTTAGTCCCAGTGTGTGATCATTGCTGTACATGGACAGGAAGTGTTACAGTGTGTATTTCTCTCCCACAGAGTCTGATCTCTGCCCCAGCCATGCTCTGACACCAGCACCCCCAGAGGTTGAGGCCTGGCTCCTTCTGGTAGTCAACAGAAATGGGAAGTGTTTCTCCAAAATATAACCCAGGGCATGAGCCCCACCGTGGATGGGTTTCTCCTTCTCCCTTGTCTCTCTCTCTCTCTGTGCCCTTCAACTTCCACTCAAATAACCATTGAGCACAATTATGCAGTGACCCATGCAATGCCCAGACCTCTCAAGGAATTTCCAAACACTCTGGACTCTACAGAGGGCAGGCTTTCAGTTCACCAGATGAGGAGGGAAGGGTGGACTAGGAGTTCAGAATTGCAGGTAAATTATTTTTTCAATTTTATGCTGGCAGGAGAATGCCTACACTCACAGGTGGGTCCCTCTCTGGAGAAGGAGTCCTAGTGTTTAGTGGCTCTCTCCCATGGGGTAAAATAAGAGGTCTCCTAAACACCACTGTTTGTAGAAAGCACACAGTAAGCCACATTCTTGGGGGAGGGGTCTCTCATCCTCTTGGTGGTGGATTTTGTACCTGTAGTTTGTTTCCTTAGATTTGCAGCTTGCCTCAGCAGGGATGATGTGCACACATCAGTCTTCTTTCTGAGTTCCCCTCCCAAACTTCAGCTTCACTGAATTTATTCCATCCATTATTTCTCCCTCTGGATGGGAGCCTCTGTCAAAAGCTAGCTCCAGTTGGCCATCTTACCCCCTCCCCACAATAAATATTTTTAAAATATTGGGTATTTTTCCCCCTTTTTTGTTTCTCTCACCTCCACGCCCCATTCTCTTTTTATTTCTTATTTTCTTTTTAGGCAATTTTTTAACTTTTCATATAACTCAATTAAACAATAATCAAGATGTCTTTTCCTTTTTTTTGTTAGTTTTTATTTTGTTGTTTTATTTTGTATGTTTGTTTGTTTCTTTCTTTCTTTTTTTTCTCTCTTTTCTCTCTCTCTCTCTCTCTCTCTCTCTCTCTCTTTCTTTTTTTGACATAGTCTCACTTTATCACCCTTGGTAACAAAGTCTCAGTCCTAGGCCTGGGGCGGAGTGATGCATGATATTAGACTGGCTCATGGGGGTCCGAAATCCCTGACTTTGGATACCCCTCTTCTTTGGTCTCCTGAGGGGCTGCAACTGCAGGTTCCAGCCACAACATAAGGCTAATCTTTTCTATACTAGGTGGAGTCATGCTCTCTCACTTGTTTAGGCTGGTCATGAGTACCTGATCACCAGTGATCCTCCCCATTTCTGGCCTCAGCGAGTGCTGATATACCCACATATGGGTAACAGCATCTGGCCTATTTCCATTTGTATTATTATTTTTTCTTTCCCTTTTTATTTTCTCATTCATTTTATTTTATTTTATTTTTATTGTTGGCGATTCACTGAGGGTACACAGTACCAAGTTACATTGATTTTTTTTTGTTAGATAAGGACCCTCCTATAATTGTGTCCCACTCTTTTTTATATTTTCCCTAGCTCTATTCTCTTCTCTCCCCCTCCTCCCTGTACCAAAAGACCACTTCAGTATCAAAGCATAGAAACAAAGATTAATGAAAAGGCAGAAATGGGGTGGTGCCTTCGGTTCTGTGAGTAGGGCACCGGCCCTATATACCAAGGGTGGTGGGTTCTAACCCAGCCCCAGCCAAACTGTAACAAAAAGTAGCCAGGTGTTGTAGCAGGTACCTGTGGTCCCAGCTACTCGGAAGGCTGAGGCAAGAGAATCGCCTAAGCTCAAGAGCTGGAGGTTGCTGTGAGCTGTGATGCCAAGGCACTCTATGGAGGGTGACAAAATGAGACTCTGTCTCTAAATAAATAAATAAATATGAAAAGGTAGATATGATAGAAGTTAGTAGGGAAAGGAAATAAATAAGAAGAAAACACACTTGATGAGGAACAAAAAGCAATTCTGGCAACATGAAAAATTAGAATAAATCAACATTCCCCCAAGGTATCATGAGGCATCTTCCATAGATGATCACAACTATCAAGAAGTTATGGAAATTTTAAAAAGGTAATTTAGAGTATGGATGGCAAAAATTATGAAGGGAATTGAAGGGAAAGTGGAAAACAGCCAAAAGGAAATCCAAAAATTGACCCAAGAAATGAATGAAAGGCATCAAATTAAAAGGGATACATTGGAGCTTAAAGAATTGAAGATGTCTTTAAGGGAGTTTCAAAATAAGTAGAAAGTTTCCATAATAGATTAACTCATGGAAAAGAAAGAGCTCAGAGCTCAAAAACAAGAATTTGAGCTAACTAGTTATTTAGAGAGGTAGAAAAAAAGAGAATAAAAACTGAACAATCTCTTAGAGAATTATGGGACTCCATGAAACACACAATCATACAAATTATAGGTATACCTGAAGGAGAAGATCTACCCAAAGGTATGGAAGCTCTGCTGGAGGCTGTCATAACTGAAAATTTCCCGAGCATCACCAATGTTTAGACACATTACTTTTAGATGGATTTTGAACCCCAGTTTATCTCAATACAAACAGAGTATCTCCTAGATACAATGAAATAAATCTGCCAAGGTCAAAATGAAAGAGAAAAAAAAAATGAAAGAGAAAATCTTGCAAGCAGTCAGGAACAAGCACCAACGGACCTCTAATAGCAAATCCATCAGGGTGACAATGAATATCTCAGTTGAAACCATACAAGTCAGAGTGATTGAGCTCCCAATTTGAACTTACTCAAACAAAACAACTTGCTGCCTAGGATTCTGTACTCTGCTAAAAATTAAGTTTTGTATTTAATGGAGAAATCATATCTTTTACTGACAATTAATCTTTGAGGAAATTTGCCAATACCAGGCCAGCTCTACCAGAAGTACTCAGGCCCATATTACACACAGGCCATCACAACGGATCCCAAGCACAGTAAAGACTTGTAGAAAACAAAGGTCAAAGCCTAGGTTTCACAATGACACAAGTGGTAAAACTAGGAGACAAACCTCCACACAAAAAGATGAACGGAAATCCATCACACTTACGTGAGTTTGTTTGTTTGTTTTGAGACAGAGTCTTACTTTATCACCCTCAGAAGAGTGCCGTGGTATCACAGCTCACAACAACCTCCAACTCCTGGGCTTAGGCAATTATCTTGCCTCAGCCTCCAAGTAGCTGCACCTTACAGGTGCCCACCACAACACTTGGCTTTTTGTTGTTGTTGTTGTTGTTGTTGTTGTTGTTGTTGCAGTTTGGCAGGGGCCAGGTTCGAACCCGCCACCCTTGGTATATGGGGCCAGTGGCCTACCCACTGAGCCACAGGTGCCACCCTTATGTGAGTTCTTAATAAATATGAATTCCCCACTGAAGAGGCACAGGACGGCTGACTGGATTATAAAAGCACAAGCCAACTGTACTCATTAGAAAACACATCTAACTTTGTTGTTGTTGTTGTTAACACATCTAACCTTTAAGGACAAAACAAGATTCAGGATGTTTCAGGATGAAATGTTGAAAACAACATTTGAGGCAGATGGAAATAAGAAGAAATCAGGGGCCATATTCTTATTTGCAGATACAATTGCATTTAAACAACAAAATAAAGAAAAGGATGGACACTATATGTGGGCCAAGAAAACAATACAACAAGATGTTCCAATTTTTCTTTTCCTGAAACAGTGTCTCCTTTGTCACCCTTGGTAGAGTTCTGTGGTGTTACAACTCATAGCAACCTCAAACTCTCTGGCACAAGTGGTTCTCTTG
Organism: Arctocebus calabarensis; assembly: GCA_963573935.1. Lineage (NCBI taxonomy): Eukaryota > Metazoa > Chordata > Mammalia > Primates > Lorisidae > Arctocebus > Arctocebus calabarensis. The sequence continues at coordinate 16,747 of CAUYON010054480.1, forward strand.
CCTCACCCTCCCAAGTAACTGGGACTACAGGTACTTGCCACAACACCCAGCTATTTTTACAAACAGATCTCTCCCTGGCTCAGGCTGGTCTTGAACTCATGAGCTCAAGCAATATATCCACCTCAGCATCCCAGAGTGCTAGGATTATAGCTGTGAGCCACCATGTCTGGCCTTTAAGATATTTCAATTCTAAGTATATATGCACCAAACTTAAATGCTCCCAGATTTAAGAAACCCTCATTGGTCTGAACAATTTGATATCCTACAACAGCATAATAGCTGGGAACTTAAACACATCTCTGACAAAATTGGACAGATCCTCTAAACAGAAACTAAGCAAAGAAACAATGGATATAAACATGACCTTAGAAAAACTGGGCTTAATAGACATATACAGAACATACCACCCCAAAAGCATTGAGTATACCTTCTTCTTTCTTCTTCTTCCTCTTCCACTTCTTCATTTTCTCCTTCTTTTCCTTCTTCTTCTTTTTTATTCAGACAAAATCTCACTTTGTCACCCTCAGTAAAGTGCCGTGGCATCATAGTTCACAGCAACCTCAAACTCTTAAGCTCAAGTGATTCTCTTGCCTCAGCCTCCTGAGTAGTTGGGACTACAAGTGCCTACCACAATGCCTGGCTATTATTTTTGTTTGTTTGTTTAGCAGGTCCAGGCTAAGATCAAACCCACCAGCCCCAGAGCATGTGGCCAGCACCCTAACCTCTGAGCTATGGTCACTCAGCCAAGTATACATTCTCCTTATCAGCTCATGGATTCTACTCCAAAAGTGATCATATCCCAAGACACAAATCAAACCTTAATAAAAGGAAAAGAATTGAAATTACACCTTGTATTTTTTCAGACCATGATGAATGAAGGTAGAACTCAATTCTAACAAAGACCTCTGTCTTCACACAAAGTAATGGAAACAAAATAATCTTATGCTGAACAACAGCTCAACCAAGAAGGAACTAAAGCATGAAATCAGTAGATTCTTCACTGATGAAGAACACTAATAAAGCCACAAGCTGTCAAAACCTGTGAGATACTTTAAAAGCAGTCCTTAGAGCAGGCATCCTCAAACTTTTTAAACAGAGGGCCAATTCACTGTCCCTCAGGCCGTTGGAGGGCCGGACTATACTTTAAAAAAAAAAAAAAAACTATGAACAAATTCCTATGCACACTGCACATATCTTATTTTGAAGTAAAAAAACAAAACAGGAACAAATACAATTCACACCAACTCATGTGGCCCGCAGGCCATAGTTTGAGGACCCCTGCCTTAGAGGGAAATTTATTACAATAGATACCTACATAAGAAAAAAATGAAAAAGCATACATCAACAATCTAATGAATCATCTCGAGGAAATAGAAAAGCAAGAGCAATCCAATCCCAAACCTAGCAGAAGAAAAGAAATAAATAAAATTAGATCACTATTAAATGAAATTAAGAACAAAAGAATATTCAGAAAATTAATAAAACCACTACTGAATTAGTGGTGAGTTTAAAAGTTTGTGTTTTAACAGGCTCTCCAAGTGATTCTGATGATGCCTAAAGCTGAGAATATTGCTAGAACTTTTCTTCAGAGCATCTCAATCCTAGAGAAAGCCTTTATAGCCTCTCAGTTGGACACAACTTTATTACAGATTTGTCAAGAAGAAGCTGCCATTTCCAGGAGAGGAGTCATTCTGACCAGGATTGAGCCACTGTTTCAGTAGTCTCCTAGGCTTTACTGAAGAACTGGAACCAAGTATCAGCTATGTGACAGATCCATCTCAGTCTACCACTCATAATGAGATCAAGGGTAAAGGACTCCAACCACCTCTGGCTCGGGGGCCCTTCCAAGGAACATCAATTTGGGGGCACAGGGAAACAGCAGGAGACTCCAGGAGCCAACAAAGAGGTCAGGATCAGTGGAGAACCGGCACAGAAGGTCCTATACAAAAAGGAAACTCCAACAACTAGGCACAGAGATAAGGTAATTTAAAGAGAAGGAGGAAGTGAAAGGAAAAAGTAGGGGAAGGAAGCAGACAAGAAGAAAACACTCATGAGTAGGAACCAACTGAAACATCCAGGCAACATGAAAAACCAAAACAGAGCAACCCCCTCACACATAAGGGATCATGAGGTAACTACTACAGAGGATTCCACCTATGAAGAAATGTTAGATATTACAGAAAGGTAATTTAAAATACAGATGTTAAAAACAGTGAAGGAAATTGCTGAGACAGTGTAAAATAACCAAAGGAAATCCAAAATCACAACTAAATAAGGAATGAAAGAAATGAAGACTATAGAAAGGATAAGCCTTAAGGAATTGAAGGAGTCCATCAGGGAACTTTTTTATTTTTATTTTTTTATTTTATTTTATTTTATTTTAATTTTATTTTATTTTATATTTTATTTTATTTTATTTTATTTTATTTTATTTTATTTTATTTTATTTTATTTTATTTTTGAGACAGAGTCTCACTATGTTGCCCTTGGTAGAGTGCCATGATGTCACAGTTCACAGTAACCTCAAACTCCTGGGCTTAAGAGATTCTTTTGCCTTACCCTCCCAGGCACCTGGGACTACAGGCACCCACCACAGTGCCTGGCTATTTTTTGTTGTGGTTGTCATTGTTGTTTAGCTGACACAGGCCAGGTTTGAACCTTTCACCCTTGGTGTATGTGGCTGGCATTGTAACCACTGTGCTATGGGGTGCTGAGCCTCATCCGGGAACTTAAAGATGCAATAGAGTATATCAATAACAGATTAGACCATAGAGAAGAAAGAATCTCAAAGCTGGAGGATAAAGCTCTTGGGCTAACATAGGTAGTTAAAGAGGCAGAAAAGAAGAGAGAGAAAGCAGAATGTTCACTCAGAAAATTATGGAACTTCATGAAGCATTCAAATGTACTAATTATAGATATCAAAGAAGTTGGAGAAATGCACCCAGAGGAACAGAGGCCTTATTGGAGAATATCATAAATGAAAATTTCTCAAGTATCACCAAAGACTCCAACAAAATCCTCGCAGAGAGATATTCAACCCCAGGTCATCTCAATGCAAATATAGCATCCCCAAAACACATCCTCATTATCTTGTCCCAAGTCAAGATGAAAGAGAAAATTCTGCAAGCAGCTAGGAGTAAACACCAATTGACCCACAGATCAATCAGGGTGACAGAAGATTTCTCAGCTGAAACTTTTCATACCAGAAGAGAATGGTCATCTAACTTTAACCCTCTTAACAAAACAATTTTCAGCTCAGAATTCTGTATCCTGCAAAGCTAAACTTTAAAATTGAGGGAGAAATGAAATATTTTAGTGATATGAAAACATTAAGGAAATTCGCCACAACACCACAAGATCCACAGGAAATACTTATACCTATTCTCCACATTGACCATCACAATGGACCACCAGCAAACTAAAACATCCACAAACTAAATGACAAAACCTAGCTTCCACAATGGCACAGAATATAAAACTAAGAAATGGACTTTCACAAAACAAGATGAATAGTACTCCACCACACTTATCAATTTTCTCAATAAATGTTTTTTTATTTGTGTTTGTTTGCTTTTTATTTCTTTCATTTTTTTTTTTTGAGACAGAGTCTCACTTTGCCACCCCCAGTAGAGTGCCTGCTGTCATAGCACACAGCAACCTCAAACTCTTGGACTCTTGAGGTGATTCTCTTGCATCAGTCTCCCATGTATCTGACACTACAGGTGGCTGCCACAATGGCCAGCTATTTTTAGAAATGAGCTCAAGTTGGCCTCAAACCTTTGAGCTCAGGCAATCCACCCACCTCAGCCTCCCAGAGTGCTAAGATTATAGACATAAGCCTATCAATTCGCTCAATAAATGTGAACTGCTTGAATTCTACATTGAAGAGTCACAAGCTGGCAGATTGTATTAAAAAAAAAAAAAAAGTCCACATCATCCATATGCTGTCTCCAGAAAATATATCTAGCTTTGAAAGACAAAACAAGACTTATAATGAAGGGATGGAAAACAATATTGCAGGCAAATGAAAATCAGAAGAAAGTAGGGGTCACAATCTTATTTTCAATTACAAGTATATTTAAATCAACTAAAATTGAGAAAGACAAAGATAGTCACTTCTTACTGGTCAAGGGAGCAATGCAATAAGAGGACATTTAAATTCTAAATATTTATGCACCCAAGTTAAGTGCTGCCAGATTTATGAAACAGGCCTTAATTGGTCTGAGCAATATGATATCCTATAACACCATAATAGAAGACTTTAACACCCCTCTTGCAGAGCTGGATGGATACTCTACCCAGAAACTAAACTAAGATACACAAGATTTAAACTCAACCCTAGAACAATTGTGATTAATAGTCATATTTCCTTAAGATAATTCATTTAATTATTGATATGCACTTTTTTTCCCTTTGGTTGTGGGCATGTAATGTGATAAATTTTCCTCTTAGGACTGTTTTTGCAGTATAGTAGAGGTTTTGACAGCTTGTGGCTTCATTGACATTTTGTTTGAGAAATATACTGATTTATTTCTCTGTCTCATGCTTGATCCAACTGTCATTCACTATAAAGTTGTTTCCATGACACTTTGTGAAGATGAAGTTTTTTTTTTGTAGAGAGTTTCACTTTATCACTCACAGTAGAGTGCTGTGGTGTCACACAGCTCACATAAACCTCTAACACCTCAGCTTAGGCGATTCCCTTGCCTCAGCCTCCCAAGTAGCTGGAACTACAGGTGCCTGCCACAATGCCCAGCTATTTTTTGTTGCAGTTTAGCCAGGGCCAGGTTTGAACCTGCCACCCTCAATATATGGGGTCAGCACCCTGCCTACTGAGCCACAGGTGCTGCCCAAGTTTTTTGTTTGGGGTTTTCTTTCCTTCCTTCCTTCCTTCCTTCCTTCCTTCCTTCCTTCCTTCCTTCCTTCCTTCCTTCCTTCCTTCCTTCCTTCTTTCTTTCTTTCCTTCTTTCTTTTCTTTTCTTTTTTTTTTATTAAATCATAGCTGTGTACATTAACACAATCATGGGATACAATGTGCTGGTTTCATATACAATCTGAAATATTTTTATCAAACTGTTTAACATAGCTTTCATGGCATTTACTTAGTTATTGTATTAAGACCTTTATATTCTGCGTTCAGTAAGTTTCGCCTGTACCCTTCTAAGATGCACATAGGTGTGGTCCCACCAATACCTCTCCCTCTACCCATACTCCTCCCTCCCCTCCTCTCCCTTTCCCCTTTCTGCATATTCTTGTGCTATAATTGGGTTATAGCCTTCCTATGAAAGCTATAAATTATTTTCATAGTAGGACTGAATACATTGGATACTTTTTCTTCCATTCTTGAGATACTTTGAAGAATATGTTCTAGCTCCATCCATGTAAACATGAAAGCGGTAAAGTTTCCATCTTTCTTTAAGGCTGCATAATATTCCATGGTGTAGATATACCACAATTTATTAATCCATTCGTGGGTTGATGGGCACTTGGGCTTCTTCCATGACTTAGCAATTATGAATTGGGCTGCAATAAACATTCTGGTACAAATATCTTTGTTATAATGTGATTTTTATTCTTCTGGATATATACCTAGTAGAGGAATTATAGGATCGAATGGCAGGTCTACTTTTAGATCTCTAAGTACTCTCCAAACATCCTTCCAAAAGGAACGTATTAGTTTGCATTCCCACCAGCAATGTAGAAGTGCTTCCTTTTCTCCACATCGATGCCAACATCTCTGGTTTGGGGATTTTGTGATGTGGGCTAATCTTACTGCAGTTAGGTGATATCTCAAAGTAGTTTTGATTTGCATTTCTCTGATGATTAAGGATGATGAGCATTTCTTCATGTGTCTGTAGGCCATACTCCTGTCTTCTTCAGAAAAGTTTCTCTTCAAGTCCCTTGCCCACCCTTGAGATGGAATCACTTGTTCTTTTCTTGCTAATATGTTTGAGTTCTCTGTGGATTCTGGTTATTAAACCTTAGTCTGAAATATAACCTGCAAATATCTTCTCCCATTCTGAGGGCTGTCTGCTTGCTTTACTTACTGTGTTCTTGGCTGTGCAGAAGCTTTTTAGTTTGATCAGGTCCCAGTAGTGCATTTTTGATGTGCTTCAATTGCCCAGGGAGTCCTCCTCTTAAAATATTTGCCCAGGCTGATTCCTTCGAGAGTTTTCCCTGCACTTTCTTCTATTTATATTAGTATTTTTATAGTTTCATGTCTTAAGTTTAATTATTTGATCCAGTGAGAGTCTATCTTAGTTAATGGTGAAAGGTGTGGGAATCGTTTCAGTCTTCTACAGGTCACCAGCCAGTTCACCCAGCACCATTTGTTAAATAGGGAATCTTTTCCCCACTGAATTTTTTTTTTTGAGATTTTATTTAGTATTATTTACTGAGCCTTAAAGTAAAATTTAACACACGATTCATTTCACAAATGAAAAAGTGAGTCTACCTATTAATTTCCTCAAAGTGGGATGCAGGTGAAATATCACCAAAAGTTTTTAACAGGGGAAGAAGTGATTTCAATGCATTTTAGTTAACATTTAGCATTTATACAGGATCAATATCTCCATATTAATGTTTGAATGTACCAACATTAAAACATTATTTACATAATCAGTTAAGATTATCTAAAATAGATCATGAGTGTTAATTTGGAATACTTTCCTAGGCTGTTCTTCAAAGTAGATCACATCAGACATCATGATAACATAATAGCTCATTCAAAGTTAAATGGCAATGTTTGCTTATACATTATATGACATTTATAAATTGGGTTATTTAAAAAAATGTAGGCTCAGATAAATAGATACCAGGGTAACTCTTTGGGAAATCTAACATGATGAATGGAGCATTAATTACAAGACCTGGTTTTAAATACCATTAACCAATTGATATATATCTTTTACATATTCTCCTCTGTTATTTTTGAAGAACTTTTCCCCAATCTATGACATAATGCTGGTGAATTCTTTCCTTAGTGCTCAGTATAAAAATAAGTAGAGTAGCCCTGACAATCCTAGAAGTAATCCTAATAATATTGAATCCAATTAATGCCACCTTGTCAATAAGATTTTCTGAAATATAAGAACTACTGCAAAACTTGTTCAACTAATTTAGGAATCACTTACTTTGTCATTTGTTAGACTTACATGTTTGTAAAATTGTAAGTATTCTGGCAATACAGGAACCCTTGCATTTATTTAGTAGTTAGTTATCTTGCCATGTTTATTCAGGATTTGCGATAGTAATGAGCACTGTATTAGAGGAGGGTTGATCAACATATAAGGCAGAAGTGGGGGCTGGTTAGTTCAACAGAATTCCAAATGCCAGGTATGGGTTCCTTAGTGATGATGCTGGATTTGGGCCACCAGCCTATGTCTTAACCCCTCACTTTTCATCACAGAAATGCTCAAATATAATCCCAGGATCGGGATCTGACTCCATTTCCAGATCCAGATCTGGCTCTAGCTCCAGGTCAAGATCAAGCTCAGGGATAGAAAAAGGGTCTAATCCTGAGTCCATCTCTGGGGTATGTCCTAGTATGTGCTGGTCTGGTCCCAGGATGATGGCAGTGGAAGTTGGTAGAGTTACTGCTTCTAATTGGATGATGTTTTCTCTTGGCATTGCTGCACCCTCTGCACTTTTGTTTTTCTTCGTCATTGGTTCAAGTTCAGTGGTGGTTTTAGAAGTTCTCTTCCTTTCATTTGCCTTTGTCTTCTACCTTGCGAAGTACACAATAGAGAAGATAATGGCAGCACCTCCCAGGGTTTTTACCATGCCCCCGATAATGATTGCAATTGATGTGAAGTAGTTAGATCAATTTTTACAGGAACTGTTGCCAAGGCTGTTGATAGGAGTACACTGGTAATAACCTTGTTCAAAATTTGATAGATTTCCAATAACCAAAGTCCTGGTGGTTGGGTCACATTCTAGAAGTTGGTAAGTAGACTTGACCATAATCATCATGCTGAGAGATGAGTAGTCTTTATACCTCCCTCAGCCCACCCACACCCCACTGAATGTTTTTAATTGGCTTGTCAAAGATCAAATAGCAGTAAGTAGCTGGGTTCTATTGTTTTGAAGATACCTGGTCTTCAACATTTCATGTCACAAATAAACAACCCTCAAACCAAGACAACTCAAGGCAATGATAACAGCAACAAACAACATCCCATATCTAACCCAGAAATAATTTTTTTGGGGGGGTGGTCTGGTTTAGTTTTGAGCTAATTAATCTCACTGGCCTCCATATTTGTGCAGACTTAGAGGAAGGTAGTTTCAGTGTCTTTCAAAGTGTGGCCCAAGGACAATTACCTTTATCCAAATTGTCTGGGAAGCTGTGTTAGTTCCTATTGCTTTTTAAAAAAAAAACAACAACCAAAACAAACAGACAAACAAAACTATATACACTTAGCTTAGAATAACACAAATTTGTCATCTCACCATTTCCTTGGGGGCAGGAATGTGAGAGTCTTGCTCAGGATCTCACCAGTCTGAGATCAAAGTATTGGCAAGATGGGGATTGGGGTCTTCTTTGAAGCTCATTGATAGGTGGTAGAATTCAGTTCCTTGAGGTTTGAAGACAAAGGTCCTCCATCCCTAGGGGCTGACCTTTGTTCTCTGCCACCTGGCTCTCTTCATAACAAGAAAGTTTCCTTCTTCAAAGTAAAAAATGGTGTTTATTACTTTGATCTTTCTGACTTCTTCCATCTCTGACCTCTAGATCCTTGTCTAAAGGGCTCACCTGATTAGGTCAGGCTCACCTAGGATAATTTCCCTTATGAGTAACTTAACATCAACTAATTAGAAATCTTAATTACAGCTATAAATCCTTTTACCTTTGCCATATATGTAGGCTTATTGGAAGAGTAAGAACCATAATATTCACAAGTCTCAGCTCTATTAAAGGTGAGGAGAGGCTCAGCACCTGTAGCTCAGAAAGTGGGGCACCAGACACATACATGGAAACTGGCAGGTTCAAGCCCAGCCCTGGCATGCTAAACAACAATGACAACTGCAACAAAAAAATAGACGGGCATTGTGGTGGGCCCCTGTAGTCCCAGCTACTCAGGAGGCTGAGGCAAGAGAATCACTTAACCTGAAGAGTTTGAGGTTGCTGTGACACCAAGGCACTCTACTGAGGGTGATATAGTGTGACTCTGTCCCAAAATAAATAAATAAATAAATAAATACAAGTGAAGAAATTACTTACACAGGGAATGTACAGAAAGTGGCAGGGATCTTGGGGGCCATCAGAATTCTACAGAATTCTGTCTATATATAATAGAATTCAGTTTAAAAAGTTGGTTCTTGGTTCAAAACCACAGAAAATTGATTTAATAGGTATAGTGGGCCCAGAATGCACATTTTAGCAAATTCCTTCAGGTACTTTGATACTCTCTGAGTTACACAGATCTGAGCTTGACTAGTAGCTCTTCCACTTATGGGCTAGGAGAACTCCAGACAACTATTTCTCTCTAAAACTCAGTTTTGTCATATGTAAGGTGAGGTGGGCAAGCCTCTCACAAGACTGTAGAGAGGATTCCATGTGACTGCAGATTGGTAGCTTTCTATTGTGACTGCATGCTAGAATCACTGGGTGGATGTTCTGAGTCACCTCAGGCCAACTAAGTCAGAATCTACAGGATGGGATCTCTAGGCATGAACATTTTTTGAAAGTTCCCCAAGTAATTCTGATGCACAGTTGACATACCAGTCAGCTACTGCCATAATGCTATGAAACTACTCCCGAATCTCAGTGGCTTTTCAATAACAAACATTTTTCTCACTCCTGTTTGTGGATGGGCTAGCTTTGCTTAGTACTTGGCTTCAGGTTGTGTGTATCTGCGCTGTGTTTCTCTCTCTGAGACCAGCAGCTCTCTGGCACATGCTCTTATCATGGTAATGGCAGGGATGTAAAAGATTGGAAACAGAAGCTTCCCCTCTAAGCCCACCTTCACATTGTTACTGCCTCCCCTTCGCCAGGGAAAGTTACATGACTAAGTGCAACAACAATCTGTTGAGGAAGTAGACACTACTTATAATGGAAGGCACTGCTAAGTCACACAGCAGAAAGCTCACGAATGTAATTCTGTTGAGGGAGGGTGTGAAGTTGAGGATAATAACCTAATTTATCATAGCTGATAACCACCAAAGCACTTTGTAACATGCCTGGCTAGAGTAGGTGTTCAATGAACATTGTGTATTTTCCCAGAAAGCAGTTCCCCTGAGCCTGTCGTGTGGGAGTATAATTCACCAAGTATTTTGAGTTCCCAGGAAGAAAGATCCCACTTGGAGGCTATAGGAACTATGATTATCTACTTAAATATCCATTTGCCCATCCACCACTCACAAAGTACTCTATTTATTTTTGCATTCTCTGTAATATAGCAGCAGAGGGAGAATTCATTAAGGCAAATTGTGAGGGTAGCTTTCAAACAAAATTCACTGCTCTGTTTTATTCAGTGCATAGTTCCCTGTTTAATGAGAACTCAGCAAGTCCATTTTCCTTAAGGGTTTAATAAAAGTATAATTTAAAAAATTAAGACAGATGGAGGAGGTGCCAAGAGAAGCTATTTTCCCATTTTGCAGTATCTAGGAGGTCTACTCTCCTAGACGGGTGGGGAGAAGAAAAACTTCAGGCACTATGAAGAGTTCTTTAAGGTTACATAAAACTCCAGCCAGGGTTTATGTGGTCTAGGGATTCTTAATGAACAGGTAGGAATTAGATTTATTGGTTGGGTAATGGGACTGTTACTAGCTGGCAGTTTAATTAATGCTGATATAGGAGCTTTGCTTTCTCTTGGGATTTGAACTACAGAGTACAGGAGGAAGAGACATTTTTAAATTATCTTGATCACCTTTGGAGGGGAGAAGGGAATGGGATATTTGAGGAAGGGAAAGTCTTAGGGTGGTGATGGCTGATGTCCTGATTCTCTGCTTCCTATGTGTAGCATATAGAGGGCAAATTGTTAACTGTCATTTCGTTTCCTTCCTTCCTACTTGTGCTATTGGCTTGTAGAAGCAGAGTGGAATCTGAGAGGTAATTATTTTAATAATAACAATAATAGAATTATTATTATTAAAGAAGCTAACAATTAATATCATTCACATTTTTGAGTGCTTATTTTATAAATTTTCACATTTTATTGTTACTGTGATGTCCCCAGTATATTGTATTCCCAGTATACAGATCAGGAAACTAAGACTCAGTGACACAGACAGGGAGGAAATGCAAAGCTGGGGCTTGAATGTTGTGTTCATATCTTAAACCCTGTGTTCCCCTTTCCTATGTGACAAATGAACCAATGGATGCTCAGGGAAGTGAGGTAAAATTCTCAAGGCTGAATAGTAAATGAATTCAGAATAGGAACTGGATTTCTATCTAGCAGAGTTTTCCCTGGTACATATCTCAAATTTAATATGAGGATTCTGACTCACTTTAATATTAGTCCCCATAAAACTCATTAAGAAATATAAATATTCTTTCCTTCTTCATCCAGAATGCAGTACAGAACTCAGAACTTGTTTATACTACCTCTGCTTTACAGATAACGAATGTGAGGGCCTAAGAAATGAAATGATTAGCCCAAGGTCATACAGTAGAAAGGGGTCCAGTTAGGATTCCAACCCATGACTGGTGGAATTCCCAAACCTTTGCACTGACCACCCCCCCCCCAAGGCTAAATAGAAATGATTGTGGGATTTTCCTTTACTTTGTCAGTGTCCTAGGCTGCCTCCATTGTGATCACTGAGAACTGACTGATGTGATTCAGGCTGTTACACCTGGGGGTTATTTTTAGCAAAAAACCTGTACGAATCCTTCTCCAAAGATAGGAAGGAGACTTCTTTCCTTTGTATACTCCCTTGTTGGCATA
>CAUYON010054481.1:0-29456 GCA_963573935.1 Arctocebus calabarensis
AGGAATACTCCCCAACACATTCTATGAAGCAAATATCATCCTCATCCCCAAACAAGGAAAAGACCCAACAAGAAAACAAAATTCTGTGATTGCACCAATGTACATAATTATGATTCAATAAAATTATTAAAAAAAAAAAGAAAACAAAATTATAGACCAATATCTCTAATGAATATTGATGCAAAAATATTCAATGAGAGCATAGCAAACAAAATCCAGCAACACATCAAATAAATTATACTTCATAACCAGGTGGATTTCATCCCAGGGTCCCAAGGATGGTTCAATATATGTAAATCCATAAATATAATACATAACATAAATAAAATAAAAAACAAGACCATATGATTCTCTCAATTGATGTGGAAAAAGCTTTTGATAGTATCCAGCATTCTTTCCTGATCAAAACACTTAAGAAAATAGGTATAGAAGGAACATTTTTAAACTGATAGAGGCCATATACAGCAAAACCACAGTCAATATCATGTTGAATGGAGTTAAATTGAAAAATCACTTCCACTCAGATCGGGAACCAAGCAAGGTAGGTTGCCCCTTGTCTCCACTGTGTTTTAACATTGTAATGGAAATCTTAGCCATTGCAATCAGGCTTGGGAAGGCAATCAAGAGTATCCAAATTGGATCAGAGGAGATCAAACTGTCAGTGTTCGTAGATGATATGATTGTGTATCTGGAAAATCCCAGGAACTCAACTACAAAACTCCTAGAATTAATCAAGGAATACAGCAGCATCTGAGAATATAAAATCAGTACTCACAAATCTGTAGCCTTTATATATACCAACAATAGTCAAGGTGAAAAAAAAATCAAGGACTCTATTCCCTTTATAATAGTGCCAAAGGAAATGAAATATATGGGAGTGTACCTAACAAAGACAGGAAAGATCTCTATAAAGAGAATTATGAACTCTCAAAAAAGGAATAGCTGAAGATGTTAACAAATGGAATAATATACTATGCTCACGGCTGAGAAGAATCAACATTGTTAAAATGTCTATACTTCCCAAAGCACTCTACAGATTTAATGCAATCCCTGTTAAACTACCTCTGTCATACTTAAAGGTCTGGAAAGATTAGTACTTTGTTTTATATGGAAACATAAAAAACCTTGAACAGCCAATACATTACTCAGAAATAAAAACAAATTAGGAGGTATCATGATTCCAAACTTCAGACTATACTATAAATCTATAGTGATCAAAACACCATGGAGGACAATTAATGACAATTACTGACATGGTGGGGATGAGGGAAGGGGAGAGCAGAGAGAGAAAGAATGAGGGAGGGGTGGAGAAAGGAAGAGCAGACAGAGGGAAGGAGCAAGGGGGGTGGGGTCTTGGTGTGTGCCACACCTTTTGGGGGCAAAACACGATTGTAAGAGGGACTTTACCCAACAAATGCAACCAGTGTAACATGGTTTCTTGTACCCTCAATAAATCCCCAACAATAAAAAAAAATAGAAAATAAAAGGAATATTCTTATTTTATAGAAAAGAAAGGTAAGCATAATATGTGCCTTTATGCTAAAGGGAATGCAGTGGATTCTATGGGAAATATTTTGTTCTTTTTTTCTAAGCAATTTGTATAAATACACAGCTGAAATGGCTGGGGAAATAGTTATTGTAATATAGTACAATAGTTATATTTTATCTGGATTTATTTCTTCTTATGCTTTTTGAGAAAGAACAAATCTTAAATACATCATTTATCTCTTTTCAATGCTGGCTTTTTAGGCCTCATTTTTATTCTACTTCCTCATTTTTATTTTCTATAATGCCATAGTATATGTGAAATAGAAACAAAGTAACTAAGCATCTTGTATAAATTATCCAGTTTTTTAAAAGATAATAATAGCCACAATAACTAAATTTCAAGTCCTTACCTTACTAATTGTCAGATACTATGTTGTCTCATTTTATTTTCTATAATGCCATAGTATATGTGAAATAGAAACAAAGTAACTAAGCATCTTGTATAAATTATCTAGTTTTTTAAAAGATAATAATAGCCACAATAACTAAATTTCAAGTCCTTACCTTACTAATTGTCAGATATTATGTTGCCTATATGATATCCTTTAACTTTCACAAAACCTCTATAATGTACAGATATTTCTATTCTTACTATGGAAACCAAGGACTAGCAGGGACCTTGACTAAGGTAAATGTTAGAGGATGGGGGTCCCTTTTCCCCAAACCCAGTTGACCTGGTTCAATTACTCAGCTGAGCTAGAAAGGTCAACCAAGACATGGCGGTAATTGAAAGCAAAAATGATTGGTAACAATAAAATAAAACTGGAGCAGCACAGGCAGCATGAATAGAAAGTAAAAGTAACCTGCACAAGTTTCAGTGGAACAAAGAGAAATTTTATTTAGGAAGAACAAAGAGAAAGTTTAGAGCACTTCCAAAGAGAGTTTGAAGCGGGTCCTTTCATGAAGGAGCAGAGGGGAGAGAGACAGCTATGCAAAGGCAGTGAGCAGGCATGAACACCTCTTTCTCTCCGTTTGAAATTGGTGTGAGTCTTTCCTTGGCCTCTCTCAACCTTTAGGCAATATTACTCTTCTCTACTGGTCATTGATATTGTCTCTTTCTAGTGGTCATTTGTAACCGAGGTTGCTCATACCCACATTCTCACGGGCCCTCCAGACTTCCTTGTTCCACAGTTGAGGCTCCTCCCATCCCTCCTGAAGCCCCTTTCTTGGTGTCCCTTCTCAGTAGACAAACACAATTTAATGGTTTGGTCATTATTGAACATTAACATTGAGATCACATTATTCTTCTCAACAAATACAAATCAAGAGCTGGGTGCACTTTAAAGGAGAGTGTAAAAAAGTCATTGTCGTCAGTAAAAGAACAAAAATCTTGTTTCCTCCCAGCATTTCATAGGGGTCAATAATGTGTTAGCATTAGGTAGAGAATAGGCTATGAAATCTAAAAGTCCATCTGCAAAACTTGGAGCAGCGCCCCCCTCTCCGGCCCCCCCCCCCTGCTGCCGTGGGACTTCCAGAAGAGGGATTGCAAGTGACTAGGTGAAGTGGAGAGGATTTCCCCCACCACCATTATCAAGACCAAGTGCATGTTTTTTTCTTGGGGTCTAGCCTAGGGGAGGGAACAGGCTTATAGACACTAATGAGGTTTTGTGTGAGTCTGGGACAGGATGGAAATCAGCCTATGCAATGGCGTTCTGGGAGAGCTTGAAGACTGTGTGGAAAAATGAGTAAATCTTAAGACTTACAGAGAGGCTCCATAGGAAGGAAGCATCTGTGTTTGGGTGACGCTAATGGATTATGCAGCTCAAGCTTCTGTCTCACTGGACATTCTACACCCGCATTTAATATTTGTGTTAATAATTATTTTAGGTTCATTGAATTTCTTAGTATAATGTTATATAAATTTCTTCTATAAATTAGAGGCTTAAAAATATCAATTCATAAGTGGTATAGAGAGAATATACCACACATTATTAATCCACAAAACTAATTACCTGGACAAATTCATGTAAATGAATGTATTCAGCTGAGTATTAGGTAACTATTAGTAAAAAGTACTTAATTTTTTACCTCTGCAAATGCCCCAAATCCCTACATGAAATTCAGAAATTACCAATTTTTAAAGGGGTCTGTTTCCTTCTGATACATTTGGCACATACTGGCTGTCGGCGTTACTTTTGCTTCTAGGAAAGCATACGCTTCTCTATTGAGACATTGCACTAACCAGGATTCTTGCTTGGTAAACTTGATGCTTTAATATCTGCTGGACGCTCCTTGTTTTGGACAACCTGATAACAAGTCCGAGTCACCTTGCTGTGCAGTCTTTCCTTTTCAAACAAGTCAAACCATCTAGAACCTGCACACCAACCATTTCATTTACCTGGCTTTCCCTGGGCTAATAGCTACCTGCCATAATTAGACCAAGATTAGGTGCCAGACAACTAGACACAGCTACTATGCCCCAGAGCACAGTGGTGAAATTATTCAAACTAGCCAATCTTAAACCATTTACCCTGTATCTCCTGTTCTTTCCCTAGAAATTATAGTGCAAGTCTTACCCTGAATTCCTTGCTCTTCCTCTGACCATCCTTGGTGTTTCCCCATATGGCCATCTAAATTATTCTTTACTCTCTTGATTATAAGGTTTCCAATCCCTAAAAATTCTTCTTTACCTTGTTAGCATGCTACCTCCTCCTGGTAACTGGGAGAAACACACTATCTTTTCAATAGCAGAATTTCTTGATCCTCATATGTTCTATTAATATGCAATATTTTAAAATAACTATGCAGTAGCTTTTCCTCTATACGCTCAGTCATTTTATCTCTGCATTCTCTGCTTCACTGACATTTTCTCTGATATAGTGAAAGGTAGGGCAGGTAAAACTCCAGGGAAAATTCACATGTTGAGTTCAAAAATTTGTTTAACTAATTACAGGTTTACAGGCACATGTGAGGAATAGGAGAGACTTTCTATGTACTCATTATCCATTTTTTGTCAACGGTAACATTTGTGGAACTAGAGTACAATATCACAAGCAGCACATTGACATTTGTACAATCCCCGATCTTATTTTATTTTTGTAAGAACATACTGTTTGATCATTGTTCTAGATGAAAGCAGATATCTCAATATGGAAGTTGTCGCACTTACTGTGAAAGCAGTCACCCTCTTTGCATCTCTTCTCTCCATCATTTTTGTAGAAAATCATAAATACAATTGAACCTGTGTAAGTTGACCACACGAGATACAGTAACGAACTGGTCCATAGTACAGAGGTGGTCAACCAAGGAACTTGGCCTACAATACTGATCCCTCCATGTGAGGCCTGTCTGCTCTATGAAAATTAGGTCAGCTGAAGGAGGAGGTCAATGTAGGGAAGTGGTCAACTATGGAGCTTGTACTGAATTTGAATTTAACACTTTTATGTTTAGCATCTTGACCAACGTGTATTTCTGCAATTATAGTAACTTATATTGTTTTTATAACATTATTGTTTGTGTCTACAAGAGAAAGTACCTGAAGGAAACTTAATGTGGGAATGTATGCTTTCTTTATGCTCTAGATTATAAGGTTTTCACATCCCTGAAAATTCAACATATGATGTTATCAAAGCAACTTTGGAATCTTTATTCTAATAGTAAAAATTATGAGTTCAAACATTTATATACTTTATCTTTGCAAAGGACATGGGGTTTTACATATAGTAATTCATGACTCACTACAAATCCTTATGCTTGTTACTATTTTTCATACTTTGCAGGAAAGCAATTGGAACAGACGTTTCCAAGGTTGTTCTACTACAGCTAGTACATGAATAACTAGGAGTTGAATACAGGCATTTTTGTTCCTGGGTCTGGGTCTGCATTTTTAACAGTTATTATAAATTATCTTTCCCCATCATAGATAAGAGTGTCACATTGTTTAGCCTGTACTAGCTACTCTTCTTTGTTTATATTAACCTAATTAGTCCTCCCAATTATCCTAATGTATATTATTATTATCTTGATTGTATGAATAGAGAAAGTGAGGCACAGAGAAGTTAAGTAACTAGGTTAAAGCCACACAACTAGCAAGGGTTATAGCAAAGATTTGGGCACAGGTGTCATTTACAGACTTTCTAACTTAGCTACTGTTACAAATTAGGATTACAATAGCACACAGAGAGTAACTTCCAGGCATGACTTTGGGATGAAAAGTCTATGGATAGTGATATAAAGGTAAATGATTAAAAACACCTAATCTGATTGTCTTTAGTTACCATATAACAAGACAATAGTAAATTTGAAATTAATTATTAATTCTCTTTGTGTTAAACCCATTCAAGGTCCCAGATTGGCTTACATTGCATATTATACTCACTAGTGAGTAAGAGAGAATTTGAATGATGCAGCTCTTTTGTGTAGCTTTATTCTGAAATAAACCCCATAATGGAAGGTTATTTTCCTCTTGTAGGTTCCATTACGGGATGATGTATGCAGAAATGTAATAGTTACAGAATAATTTTTCACAGAAATTTCTAGAGGTATGCTCTTGGCATTTGTTTTGGTGTAATTAACAGAACACAGCACAAAGGATGTTCACATGTAGCAGAAGAGTCTGAGATACACCACTTTCGTGGTCTACACAACCAGCTAAACGACTATTGGAAGTTAACCTATTAGGGTTAATTGGTTAGTATGTGACTTGAACAACCTATTCAAAACTGTATTTTTGAGCTTTAATTTACTGACATTGATTGGGAGCCAATTTCAACTTAAGACAATTGTTCCTACCATCTTCACTATTGAATTTTCAGGTAAGTGTTTTGAGAACTTGAGTGTACATATGATTGAGTCAAAACCTGTTGCTGCTTATACTATCTAGAATTCCAGGAGGAGAGAGAGAAGAAAATGAACATTAATTCTTTTACTCAAGCTATATTTAGTATTTAACAACAAATTTCTCCTTCTCTAGGGACTTTTTATCAGTATTCCCTATGCTTTGCTTCTTTTCTATTTTGTCTACTCACATCACGGTTGGCATATTTGGTCTCACAGGAAAATGGAAGGAATCTTCATTTGAGCGAAATTTTCTCTCTTTGGCTTAATGTAACATGAAACAGTGTAAGTAAGAATGCAAAAGTAAAAGCTGAAAATTACTCCTGTTATCAGTTTTTGATGATTATTTGTTGGAAATGAATTTTTCTTAGCTTTATATGAAACTAACATAGGACAGCCCAGTAATAAAACTTTACTTCCGAAACTTGTGATAATGATCTTTTTAAAATCCTGAATGACAGAAAGCTCTTTAAATTATTTTTTCTTGTAAGTTTCTAAGTATATATTTCCAAATGCACTGAAAGTGGAAATAGAATATATATGTATACATATGTGTGTGTGTATGTGTATATATATATAAATTTTGCTGAGATGAAAATAAACGTATATATTTTGGTTCTAGTGTACTTATAATTCTACTCAATAGCTAAATTAAAGATTTCCTTCTTTAATGCTACTTTTGGACAGTTTGATATAAAGGAAACATTATCTTTGGCACAAGCAAATGAAGGTTGGTAGCCAATATTTTTTATCTTTTAAAGTAAATAAGTATCCTGGGAAATATTCTACTCCTAGAAAGCTATAAAATCGGAAGGAACCAGGTTTCAGGTAGTTACTTCCTCTGAGTCCAATCTACAATCTCATTACAGGTGGCTAGTTTTGTAATTTGTGTTTATAGCCCCTTTTTGGTATTGATAGAAAAAAATATCTGTAGAACTTACACACAAAATGTCAGACCCACTTGTAATATGCCTTTGGGTAACATGGAACGTTGCTTCTGACCCAACAATATCCACCCTACAAATCTGAAATGTGTAGGTTTAATTTAGCACTTCAGAGTCGTTTAAGTGAAATGTGTTCTAAGATTGTTTGCCCAGAGATTTTTATATTGTATCCATATTGTAACATTTTACAGTTTAATTCTGATTTATATACCATACTTATTCCAATAAAATTATTTTTCAATTAGATGCTTAGAGTAATAAATGTCTTTTATTCATTTTCACTTAAATTAAGAAAATAAAATAGTGTCTACTAACTACTCAGAAATTTTCTAGCTATTACAATGGGCTTCTATATGCTGGTTATATCTTTTGAATTAATGAGCTCCTACATATTAGTAGTTAGCTGAATTTTTTCATGGATAGAATATTTTGCATAGCATTGAAAATGCCATTAAGCCACTTAGTACTCTAAATGGAGTCATTTTAATGGATGCCTTTCAAAATATTAAAACAATTTCTCTGCTTTTATAAAAGCCTGGGTGGGGGAACACAATGGAATTGAGCTGTTCCAGTCATTTTAAAAGTCATTGAGCAGGGATTATTTTGGCAGTTAGGACAGCTTGAACTGATGCAAAATAAATCCCTGTTACTTGAAGACAAGATGTTTGGTAAGTATGAGAGAAATCCTTTGTCCTAGATAAAAAGAAAGCTATATCCACCATTGAAAGTATGCTCTCCATTTAGTTTCTTTCAAAAAGGGATAAGTGGATTTAAATAGCCCAAAGAATTGAATACTTTTGGAGAAGACTACAGAGATCATGCTGATCTAATTAGCAAAATTGCATGCTTTTTATATGCTATTTTCCTTTTTATTAGCCAATTGGAAATAATATATTATCAAGGGGAAGCCCACTTTTCTTTTTTATGGAGTACTCTTGCCCTGTGTTCACTGGTTCTGCTTTCACAGTTCTATAATGAGCTTTTTGAATATGGACATATTCCTCAATTCTTTGCTCCAGTTCACTTTCCTGGGTAAGGGAGATAGCACCCTACCCTACTATTTAGTAAATTACTACTTTGCGAGACTCAATGCCACCCTAGAGAATTAAACCTCAAAGACTTTAATGCACTTTCAAAGAACTAACAGAGTTATTTGCACACTGAAACCTTCAGGCAAGCTGGGAAAAGATAACTAATGAACATGTTCATAAGTACTTGTGTTGCAAAGTATCAGGATATTTTATACAGCATTGAATGATACACTCTGAGCATTTGGGGTAATTTTACTTAAATAGAAAATTTCTAATCAGTTTACTAAAGCCATTTCATGTTGACCCCTTGTTTTGGGACACTGCATAGCACCATTGATGAGCCATCTGTGTAATGAGCTCTCTAGACCAGTGTTTTTCAACCTTTTTTTTTTATCTCACAGCATACTTGAACCTATAGTTAAACTTCCACAGCACACTTAAATTATGCTAATCAAAGTAAATAAATAAATAAATAAAAGAGTAAAGAAAAAGAATATACTTGCTGTGCTTTGAACTTCTCTCAAAAATAATCTAATTAATGATCCTTAAAAATGTTCACAGCACACTTAAGATCATCTCACGGCACACCAGCGTGCTGCTGGTGCACACGGGTTGCAAATCAGTGCCCTAGACCCACGACAAGTCATGCTGATCAGATGCAGCTGGTCCCTGGTGCCCTCTGGCTTTGCTTGATTTATTTTTGCTCCTCTCCAAACAAGTGTGCTTCAAAATATCCATATTCACTGCCCTAAAACTTCTGTAACTCTTCCCAAATCATACTCATCAGAAAATGAGCTCCATTCCTGCGTTACTGAGTTTAAAGGCATTGCTGATGGCCCATTTCCAGTAACTTCTTCTTTATTATCAAACTATGTGTAGATCTTCATGCTAGGTGTGAGTGAGGAAAGACTCTCCCCAGAAAGAAGGAATGAGGGCATCTGAGTGCCATGCACCTTAATTTTGTCCTTAGTCACTCACAACTGGCAGAAGGGATCACCCTACCAATTACCTATCAGAACTTAGCATCCTTTGAAAAGGATACAGATGACTCTCTAGTCTTACAACAGGCTCGAGGGTGATTTAGAAACCCTCCATAGGTGCTCAGAGAGGCTCATGGAAAGTCTGCATATGTGGAAAGACTCTGGTTCCAAGGTGACCTCTGAACCACCAGGTAGGTGGTATAAGAGAACTGTTGGCCACAACCCTGGCCTGTTTGCCTCTTTGCCTACTTGCTCTGGCCAATGGAGGTCCAGTCGCTGTCTGTGGTAAACATATCTTGCTCTTAATCTGTTAGCTGACCTTTCTCTTCCTAAATAAACTTTGTTTATGCTGCCTTACTTTGGGTGTCTGGTTGTTTTTTGACCTAGAGCACTCCAAGAACCCAGGACCCCAGCAATTACCTGAAACCCTGACATTTTAGGAGACAGGCAGTTGGCCTTGAATCCCAGCACTTCATGCATCCCTTCTTACTTTGTCATTTCTTTAAAGAAGTATCTTGATTTCTCTTAAAGACTGACTCCTCTCCTCTTGGAGATATCCCCTCTGGTCCTCACTAAGTCCTTGCCTCCATCCAATATTCACACTGCAAACAAATTTTGATACTCTTTATAATCTCTCGGTTATAGACTTTTCTCTTCTGTATATGATGTTCACATTAGATGACATCTAAGGTTACAATTACTCATTCTCTTCTCCTTAATGTGTTGTCAAAATTGCTGCCTCTCCAGTGTCACCAGTAAATAAATAGGCAACCATAATCAATACAGAAGCTGAATATCCAGTTTGGGATATAATCCCTAGCAGTGACTCAGGCTGATCCATAGATGCTATTCTTTTCATCTAAATCATTTAAAACTAGGACAGATTCCCACCATTAGATCCTGTTAGCCTGAAGTTGTTGAATAAACAAATGAATGGATGAAAAATACCATCTTATAGTCATAAAATCTGATCTTGCATCAGGACCACATTATGGGAAAACTCTTTGGCAAATGTCCAAACCAGACGAAGCCAAATGCAGAGATGGTAACTTCTGTTTGTCATGTTTTCTTATGCAACTCACTCCTAACTCCATATCAGAAAAATTTGGTGGATTCATGTCTCTATCACTGCAAAAATTTCCAGGTATTACTCTATAGGTCCCCTAGGAAAGCTATGCAAGTCCTTTATCCTGAGTGAGATGCCCTTGCAAAAGCATCTGGGATCATATATCTAGGAGGCAATATTTCAGATAAACGTTGCTCAGATACTGTTTGCAGGACAATGTTGCCTAAAATACAAAGCCAGTTTTCCTTCCTGACACAAAGCCTCTTTTTCCTTCACCTTTTCAGCTTCTAGAACAATATTTCTTGGCTTATGTTTCTTCCTCCATCTTCAAATCCAGCAGCATGACATCTTCGAATCTTATTCTGCTTCCATTACTGTATCACCTCTCCTCCAGATTTTAGGTAGCAGAGCTATAATGGAAGAAAAGGGGAGTCTCTGATTCACCTATTTTGGTAGAATGATCACAAAAAAGTCCCCAAATCTTGACTTCTTCCTCTATCCAGACCCTTCCAATGCAACTTCACAGATTTTTCCAAGATGGAAAATCTATTACTTCACTCTGTAAACCAGACTGATGTGCTGATTTCTTTGACTAATATTGTCTGATAGAAGCGATGATGTGTTTGCTGTGGATTAGCCTCAAGACGGCTTGCACGCTTTTGCTCATTCTCTTATAACCCTGTCATTGCTTTGTGAAAAAGTCCGACTGGCCAGTTATCTTTGCGTAGCCTGTAGACTATGGATTTGGTAGATAATTCTTGTCATCCATGTATATTCATGAAGTTCATTGTAGCATCTGTAAAAATCTCATAATAATACTCACAAAAAATTATCTGATTGGCTGGGCGCAGTGGCTCACATCTGTGACCCTAACACTCTGGGAGGCCAAGGCAGGTGGATTGCTTGAACTCAGGAGTTCAAGACCAGCCTCAGCAAGAGTGAGACCCGGTCTCTACTAAAAATAGTCTGAGGTTGCTGTGAGCCATCATGACACCTGCACTCTACCCAGGGCAACAGATTGAGACTCTGTCTCAAAAATAAAAAAACAAAAAAAAAAAAGGAAAAGAAAGAAAGAAAAAGAAAACATTCTGATGAAATGTAATATATAAATATAAGCACTAGACACCTAGTAGTCCTTGAGTAACAGTTTATCTTACAGCATGCTGTTTCTGGTTTCTTCTCTGAATGTTTTATTGTTCTAGTTCATTACTGAGTTCTGCTAAACTCAGCAAAGCATATATTGAATGTTATTTCCAGTTTCTAAGCTGATTTCTCAGTTTTCAGAGATAAATGATCCATGAAGCTCATGCTAAAACTCTTACAACGTTTAATGCAAACAATGAATTAGGGCGCTGTACTGTCTATTTCACCTGGAGTCTCTTGATTTCTTTTCATTACCAACTCTCTTCTCTATATTGTCATCAAACTATTTTGTTAAATAATAAACCTGAGCAATAACATGATAAAGAAGACAATATCAATCTGATTTGTTCCATATTTCCAGGAATTAGTCTTCAAATTTCTTATAGCACCCAGGTCTTCCACAGTCTTTATCCTCTATCTTTTCTGAGCATTGGGTTCCTTATCAGTAAAACAGACAAAAATCTTTCCCTTACATTTGATAATTAAATGTTATAAAACCTGTTAGTAATTTAGTGTATCTGCCATAAGCGCTCAATAAATGGTAGCTGTGTATAGTTCCTATTCTAATATTCTAACAGTATTCTTGGTACAGTTACTTCTTTTACTCTCACGGCTGTTACTACAGTTTGGCTGACTTTGCCTTTGTCATTTAGTAACAATGTCTTCCTTCTCCTGTTAAAAGTGAACTTCCATAAGCCTGATAAATGAGGCTATTTCATTTTCAAGAATTTTCAAATGCTACTTCCTTTGAAAATTTTTTCAATCCTCTTTCTGTGGTTTTTTTTTTTATTTTCAGCAGTTCATATGTCACTTTGTCAATGAAGATGTCTCATTTTTGAAACAGAGTTAGATGATCTAACATTTAGGTTCCTACAGTGCATTCACTCTTATCTCTATAATGGGATATATAAGGCTCTACTGTAATTTGTTTATTTCTATATGTTAGTTTGTGTATGTTTTAAGAGTATGTGCTTTTTCTCAATAATTTTATTTTCCTAATGTTCAGGAGATAATATTTGCTTAGCAAATATTGTGAACATGAATTAACAAGCATATGAGAATTATATAATATAAGGGAATATGAAAAGCACCAATATTCACTTTCTAGTATTTTAGTTTAGGCTTTTTTTTTCTTTTAAATGTTGCTATGTTTTCCTTATTGTACATGGCATTTTCACAGCTCTTATTCTTAGGTCTCTTCCACATTAGAAGGAACATACTCAACAAATAATTTCAGAATTCTAAAATACTTCTGCTTTCTAATAGTTTGAACAAAAAATACACATTCCTGTTAACAATAATCTTATTCATACTTTAAGGATTTAAAGTGACGCATTAAATTTGTTTCTTTGAAATAATTTTTATCTTTTTTATTAATAAAAAAGCACTGATTTATTGCAATGATTTTGAAACTTCTAGGTTGTTAATGAAAAGTAGAAACAAAAATGTCTAATACAGGTGGAAAATTCTGAGATAAGTACCTAGTTTGGTTTTAAGAGATTTTTTATAGGCATCAATGAACACATGTTTAATATTCCCTTTGGCTTATCTAAACTTTAGACAGGTTTCTTCTTTGCTATAGTTTCTTAAGACAAATGTCTAGTGCAATGTTTCATTTGATAACATAATAGCGTAGCATTTGATATATTATAAAAAATAATCTTTTATATTTTAAATTCATAATGTGAGTATATTAGTTTCCTACCGTTGCTATAATAAATTCCCACAAATTTATTAACTTAAGAAGCACAAATTTATTCTCTTCATATCCTGAAGATTAGAAATGAGATTCCTTGAATGAAAGTCAAGGTGTTGGCAGGGATGGGTCTTTCCAGAAGCCCTAAGAAAAGACTCTTTTCCTTGCCTTTTTCAGCTTCTAGAACTACATTCCTTGGCTTATGCCTCTTCCTCCATCTTCAAAGCCAGCATCATAGCGTCTTCAAATCTTATTCTGCTTCTATTCCTACATCACCTCTCCTCTCTGATCCCTGCTTCTCTCTTGTATGGATTTTTGTGGTTACTTTGGACCTAACTGGTGAATTAAGCATAATCTCCCCATCTGAAGATCTATAAATCAAACTCATCCAGAAAGTTCCTTTTGCCCTATAAGCTGACATCCAGAGAATAGGATGTGGCTATTTGGGGGGCAATTACTCAACTAAAAACAGTGGGTCAAAGAGTTAATCTGAGAACTATTTCCATACCTAATTTTACCACAAGAATACAATTTTAGTTATATGTTTTCTGAATTCTTCTGGAAAAATTCATCCCAGAAATGAAAAGACCAATGAGTAATAGAAGAAGTCAAAAGTTCTCTTCTTTGTCCTGCATGCTGTTCAATCACTCCTCTCTGTAACTGCAAGACAAAAGCACACAGCCACGTGCTTTCATGTGACCTGGGGTTTTGTAACTTAAAAATCCACTTCCATGCTGTTTACTGACTGTAGTGATTTTCAACCAGTGTGCCTGGAAAAATTTTAAAGATCATTAATTAAATTATTTTCAAAAGACATTCAAAGCACGGTGCGTATAATATATTTTTACTCTCTCTTTTTTTTAATCAACATAATTTAAGTATACTGTGGAAATTTAACTAGAGGTTCAAGTGTGCTATGACATAAAAAAGTTTGTAAAACACTAATTTAGGGCTTGCAAAGCTTTTAGGATAAGATTACTTTCTTTTTATATGACATCATTTAAAAACCATTGATGATAATGGTGATTGAATTGCAGAAATATAGTAATGTCTTTAATTACTTCTGTCTTAATATTTCTAATTTATAAATATTATTGTAATGGAGGTTGATTGTGATAGAGCTCAGTATTTAAATTATAATTAAATTTACAACTTCTCTCTTACTGTTACACATGCTAATGTGAAAGATATCATCTTTCCAAATGAGAAGAGACCTTGCAAAGCAATTCTTTACAATGGAAACTTAGTAATGTGAGTCCTGGATGAAAACACTGCAGAGGTTCTCCTTCTAACTCAGGAGAAATGGCGAAGTCCTGAAAACAGCTTCGCAGGTCTTATGAGATCAGTGCACTAGCTGCTCCCAGGCTATACCAGTCTCTCATTTTCCTTCGCACGTGCCAGGCACCTTCCTGCCTTGCTATATTTGTGTTTGTTCTCTCTGCCAGAACATTCTTTTCCCAGAGAGCTCATGGCTCACTGATTCTCCATCAGGTCTTTGTCCAAAAGTCACTTTCTTAGTCAGGTCTTTCTAAAGCAGACCGTATTTGCAGATTGGGGAAGCTCAGAAATCTGATGGGGTACGCCAGGAGCATTACAGCTCAAACACAAAGGGAGTCTACCGGACCACTGCCTTCTTGCGCAGGCGATGTCTGCCAGTCTTTGTTCCATTAACATTGTCAATTGACTGGATGAAGCCCACCCGCATTATGGAGGGTATGTTGTACTCAAAGTCCACTGATTTCAATGTTGGTCTTGTTCCAAAAACACCTGTCACAGACCCATCCAGAATGTTTGACCAAATATCTGGGCACCGGGACCTAGTAAAAAGGCCTTCACATAAAATTAACCATCACAAATAGTTTTCTTCTTTCCAATATTTATAACTTTTATTTTATTTTAAATAGTAAGGTTGTGCAAATGTTTTTATCTCTTGGATACCTAGTATGATGTTTAAGTTGGGGCTTTTATTGTGCCCATTACCAGAATGCTGCTCGTTGCACCTGATAGGGGAGTTTTCACTCCTCATGCCCTCCCTTCCTTCCCTCTCCGCCTTGGTTTCCAATGTCCTTTATGCCACTTTGTGCCCATCACTTAACTTACAATTATTAAAGAGTACATGCGGTGTTTGTTTTTCCATTCTGTGAAATCTTCTTTGCACAATTGTGTGTCTCCTAAAACTTTGCAAGCCGTGTATCTGCTCTTGAACATGCCCACGAGCTAGGTCTAATTTTGTGGTATTGGACAGCCTCTGATTTTTTTAGATTTTGCTTTCTGCTTGTTTTAATTGCCCAGTCTCACTTTTATTTATCTTTATTTTTGTTCTTTAAAAAAAAATGTTTACGTAGGCTTCAAAGGGATAAGAGTGACAGAGACATCTTTTATTCATTTGTCTCGAGTCACTGAAAACACAATCATATTAAAACACAGATCTATATTGTTTTGTTCCCTATTGTAACATATTACCTGTAATAGGATGTGGAACTTAGAAACAAACCTCAATAGATGTTTGTTAAATAAATGAAATAACACTTTGCTGGAGGTTTGATTAATTTTAAATCACATTTTAAAAATCACAATATTAAAGATCATAGAATAAGTTTTTCTTTTTTCAGATGTGCTACTCTTTTTCTAGATGTGCCATTTTCTCAAATATATGGAGCTATTAACTTATTTTTCTATTATTTAAAAATTGTTTTATAAAATATTTTGAGTTTTGATTTCCCTGTTTTAATTTAGTACATCAATATTTTGCCATGGCATCATAGCTCACAGCAACCTTAAACTCCTGTGCCCAAGTCATCCTCTTGCCTCAGCCTGCCAAGTAGCTGGGACTACAGGCATGTGCCACCATGCCCAGCTAAATTTTCTATCTTTAATAAAGATGGGGTATCACGCTTGCTCAGGCTGGCCTCAAACTCCTGAGCTCAAGCAATGCACCCACCTCGGCCTCCCAGAGTGCTAGGATTACAGGTGTGAGTCACCATGCCCAGCCAATCTCTTTTCTTTATTGCATCCTGTTTAGAGATTTGGGAACAGAGGAAGACATGCTATCTAGGTTGATTTTCTGGTTGCTTTTTTCCTGGAGTATATGTGTGGTAGTTTATTCAAGCCTTCTATAACTCCTTTTCCCTTTGGTTACAGAGGGAAAATACCTCTGCTTCTTGTTAGCCCAAATGAGGGTCATGATAGTAGTCAACATTTCCATTACTCTGACTTGATTAATCGGTCAGTTTGAAGAATACCCCCAGGCCTTTTAATAAGGGCCTGCTTGCTTTGTTGAACTGCTTTTAATTTTCAACTCTGTTCAAGCGGAATTTCTCCACTCATTATACTTTTTCTAGCTTCAAGATTAGTAATATGCATTTTCTTATAAGTGTCAGAATCAAGTATAAGTAATGCTGTGCAGCTAGTAACAAATATTGGAAACAACAGTGGCCTAAATAAGGTAGAGATCAAAACCTCTTCCACAGTCCAGTGTCTAACAATAGGCATTGGGACTCCACAGCATGTAGGAGAGTCACGCTCCTCTCGTTTTTCTGTTGTAGTATACAATATTCCCCTTTCATCATGCTCATGCTGGTTTTTTTCATTGTTTTTATTATTAAATAATAGCTGTGTACATTAGTGCAATCAAGGGGTAAAATGTGCTGGTTTCATATACAATCTTAACTATTTTCATCAAACTGATTAACATAGCCTTCATGGCATTTTCTTAGTTATTGTATGAAGACATTTGTATTCTGCATTTAGTATTTAGTTAGTATATTCACCTGTACCCTTCTAAAATGCACCATAGGTGTGATCCCACCATTACCTTCCCTCCACCCCAACCTCCCCCCTCCCCTCCCCTCCCTTGCCCTTTTCCCCATATTCTTGTGCTATAGTTGGGTTATAGCCCTCATATGAAAGCTATAAATCAGATACATAGTAGGACTGAGTACATTGGATACTTTTTCTTCCATTCTTGAGATACTTTCTAAGAAGAATATGTTCCAGCTCCATCCCTGTAAACACGAAAGAGGTAAAGTCTCCATCTTTCTTTAAGGCTGCATAGTATTCCATGGTATACATGTACCACATTTTATTAATCCATTCGTGGCTCAATGGGCACTTGGGTTTCTTCTATGATTTAGCAATTATGAATTGGGCTACAGTAAACATTCTGGTACAGATGTCTTTGTTGTAATGTGATTTTTGGTCTTCTGGGTATATACGTAGTAAAGGAATTATAGGATCAAATGGCAAGTCTATTTTTAGATCTCTAAGTATTCTCCAAACATCTTTCCAAAAGGAACGTATTAATGTGCGTTACCACCAGCAGTGTAGAAGTGTTCCCTTTTCTCCATATCCACGCCAACATCTCTGGTTTGTGGATTTTGTGATGTGGGGTAGTCTTACTTTTGTGATGTGGGAGTTAGGTGATATCTCAAAGTAGTTTTGATTTTCATTTCTCTAATGATTAAGGATGGTGAGCATTTTTTCATGTGTCTGTAGGCCATGCGCCTGTCTTCTTTAGAGAAGTTTCTCTTCAAGTCCTTTGCCCATCCTCAGATGGGATCACTTGTTCTTTTCTTGCTAATACATTTGAGTTCTCCGTGGATTCTGGTTATTAAACTTTTCTCGGAGGCATTACCTGCAAATATTTTCTCCCATTCTGAGGGCTGTCTGCTTGCTGTACTTATTATATTCTTGGCTGTACTGAAGCTTTTTAGTTTAATCAGGTCCCAGTAGTGTATCTTTGATACCGCTTCAATTGCCTGGGGAGTCCTCCTCATGCTGTTTTTTTTTTTTTTTTTTTGAATTTCAGGTTAATTGAAGGTACAAGGTTTTAGGGTACAACATTTGCATTTGTTAGGTACATTCCCTATTGTATTTGTGTCTCCATGCCACCCTGAATGCACCCCATCTCATCTGAATGGTTGTTCTTTTTGGATTTTCAGATTCTCATGCTCAACCGTGGTCTGAAAATATTAAATGTAAAATTCCAGAAGTGAGCAATTCATAAATTTTTAATAGGGCAGCCTTGTGAGTAGTGCGATGGAATCTCAAATCATTCCTTTGTCCAGGATACCCACTCATCAGTCATTTAGTAACCATCTCAGTTACCAGATGGCTCTTGTAGTACCATAGGACTTCTGTTCACGTAACTCTGGTTTGTGGCCCCAAAGTTTAAGAATTGTTGGCACAGTGCTATAATTATGCTATTTCATTATTAGTTATAGTTGTTAGTTTCCTAGTGTGCATAATTTATAAATTAAATGTTATCATAAGTATGACTATGTAGAAAAAATAGTGTAAACATGCCTGGCTTTACTACACATTACACTTCACTTTATTGCACTTTTCAGATATTGAGTTTTCCCATAGTTAAGGTTAGTGGCAACCCTGTCTGGAACAAAACTATTAGTGCCATTTGTCAATGCATGTGCTCACTTCCTATGTCTGTGTCACATTCTGCTAATTCTCACAATACTTCCAAGCGTTCTCATTATTGTTATATCTGTATGTCTATTTGTGATCACTGATATTTGATGTTACTATTTTAGTTGTTTGGGGGTGCCACAAACCACAGTAATATAGGACAGCGAACTTGATCACTGATGATTTTTATGTGTGTTCTGACTGCTCCATGGAAAGGCCATTCCCCCATCTCTCTACCTTTTCTTGGGCATACCTATTATGTTTCAGATGCAACACTATTCAAATCAGGCCAATTAATAACATATAATGGCTTTCATATAAAGGTGTTCAAGTAAAAGGAGGAGTCACAATCTCTCTCTTTAAATCAAAAGCTAAAAATAATTAGCTTAGTGAGGAGAAGCACATAAAAACAGGCAGAAAGGGAGGCCTCTGGCACCAAACAGCCAAGTAGTGAAGGCAAAGGAAAAGTTCTTGAAGTAAACTAAATATTATTTTACCAAACACATTAGTGATAAGAAAAACAGCCTTATTCACTGATATGGAGAAAGCAGATTGGACAGAAGATCAAACCAGCCACAATATTCTCTTAACCCAAAGCCTAATCCAAAACAAGGTCCTACCTCACTTTAAAAGATCAAACCAGCCACAATATTCTCTTAACCCAAAGCCTAATCCAAAACAAGGTCCTACCTCACTTTAATTCTAGAAAGGCTGAGAGAGTGAGGAAGCTGTAGAAGAAAAGTATGATGTTAGCTAAGTTTGGTTCTTGAGATTTGAGAAGCTCTTTCTGTAACATAAAAAAGCAAGGAATGTATGATCCCATTGCCTCTCTCTTCCCTTGGGATTAAACATCCAGACACCTTGCAGGCGGCTAACTGTGAGTTCTCTGCATAGCGGGGCCTTCCTAAGGTACACTCTGTTCAGCGCTTCTCACAGCACATGACCTGCCTTGGTTTAGATTTTTGAATTCTTTAATATTTCATATTTTTCCAATTTCTACTCTCTCTTTTTTGACATCCGCCAATACATATCATAAGTCTTTTACAAGGTATTTCTAAAATGTTGGTGACAGAATTAAGTCAATAGGTGGTGAATGTCTTCTGGCCAAAAATACCTTTTCAAAAATCTTTCTGGAGGAACACAAAAAAGTATTAAGAATAAGAAAATTCAGAAGTATCTCTATGTTATTGAAATAAAAATACTTGGTTGTGTTCTAAGTAACTTTTTTTATTTACCCATAGGAAGGAGCAACCATAAAATATTTATAAGAACTACTTTGGGGAAGGTAAAATAAAAGTTCTGTTGTCTCTGTGAAATGTGAGACTTCATAAAATGTTAGCAAGTCTAGCACTTGAAAAATGATCTCAAATGTCAAACTTGGCTAAGGTTTTGAGAGGTTAAAATATTTTTTATGTTATCACTGTTAACTGATTACCAATTACCATTCCATCCCCTATGGAGATATATTGTTATGCACATATTTCAAGCAATAGACTCTCTATAGAATAGCATATTATAAAGAAGAGAAAAAGGGGCAAATTTTCGTGTGAAAAAGATGTTCGATTTCAAAAATTCATGAATATGACATCAATGACTTTAAAGATTCATAAATATGACATAAGCAACCCCAGTCAGTGAGACTTTGACAACTTTTATTCGTCTCAATGATACCTGCCCTCAGCTATCTACATGTTCATCCACCACTTAGTAACTTTTAAAGACAACAGGGAATAGGATTCTCTAAGCAGTGACGGTGGCCTTAGTGGCCTAAGGTGTAACCAACCAAAATAATGAAACCAAGCAATCGACTTGCCTAAGACTCAAACATGGGAGTCTCTTTAGTAGAGGGCAAGACTATTACATTTTCAATTACCAATTCTCATTGAGATCTTTGTCAACTATGGGATATAGGAGGCATTTAAGAAATTAAAACCTCATATCATCTTGGTTTATTGGAGGAAGAAGACAGATATGTGCGAACTGGAACTTGTGCACAAATTTTGCCTTTGGTCCTGTGCTATTTAAATGAACAATGTTTGTGTATTACACAAGACCTTGCCACAGCCTAAGCTTAAGATAGTATAAGCTGGAAAGCCTAATGTTCAAGCTTGCTGCACAGTATTTGGAACCTTAGAATGGGTATTAACAATTAACACAGAATTTCGAACCTCAGTAAGGACTGCTATGACGATGGAAGAAAAAAATACAGATAAAATACAAAATGAAGTTAAGTAACCCCTTTCACCATTTGGCCCCTATGCCAGTTTGGAAATAGCTTAGGAGGCATATGCATCAGCCTCCTTAAGGTGTCAGCAAGACCCATTTACACTGTTCTTAAGGAAAGAGTGAACCCCTTCAGACCCCACACAATAAAAATGACAGAAAACTCATTATCATAATAATTGTCATTTGTCAGTATAAAACTGATCCAACAAGTTTGGAGACTTCCAATTCCAAATGATGTTAAAACAATTCAAGGTAAACTTTCTCTTCTCAGTTAGTTTTTAATCTTCACATGAATGTGTGTGTGTGTGTATGTGTACCTGCGTTGGTTGTTAATGACAACTCACAGGTTGCAGCCTTGTTTGTGAAAGTTGAGGCATCCCTCTGGATCTAATCAGGAATCAGAAAGGCTTTGCTTGAGGCCTAATCTTGTCAGAGATTTGGGAGTTCTAAACTGCTGGACCTGTGCTGGGGCTTGGCGTTCCTCTCACAGTTTTGCAGTAACCAGGGTCACAGATGAAACTAAACATTCTTTATGATGTTTATCTTTATGAATCATTATTTTAGACCTGTGCCCACCCAGGATAAGTGGTGACTGAGAGCTGAAGGAGCATTTCCCACAGGACATTGAATCTCAGGCAAATGAGAGGGAGCAGAAAACTGCCTTGAACACAATCTGCCTTGTCCTGAGGCTCCAGTGCTAATTGTCCCCAAAGGGACTTCCCAATCTGTATTGAAAAACCCACGAGGGCTCAGAATCTGGCAGACATGGATTGGAATGAAATATTTTAAATCAGTGATGACTCTGCCATTTGGTAATCATGCTACTTTGAGCAAATTAATGAACTTACGACAGCTTCCGATTTCTGGTCTGTAAAATGGAGACTGTACTCCATTTTGAGATACTACTTATTTCAGAGGGCTGTTGTAAGGTTTAAATTAGATAACACATGTAAAGTGCCTACTACATACTCTTAACATATTGCAGGTGCTTATGAAATATCAGTAGGCAGAAAAGTTAAGCGCACACAGCTGGGTGAAGTGATAATGCATCTTTAATCCAAGCTTCTTGGGAGGCTGAGGTGGGAGCCTCATTTGAGCCCAGGAGTTTGAATCCAGCTTAGGCAACATAGGAAGACCATATTTCTAAAGAAAGAAAAAAAAAAAAAAAAAGAAAGAAGGAAAGAAAGGAAGAAACAAGGGAGAGAAATAGTAATAATATACCTAAGAATAACATGTGAACTGTGCAGGATGGTAAGGAAAGAAAAATAAAAACTTATTTGAACAGTTGGCATTTGATGCGCTCTTGAAATAACCAGTAGCATTTCAGTGGCAAAGGTAGAAGAAAGGTGCTTTCTAGATAGAGAGAGGAGCCTGAGGTAAGG
The DNA here is from genome assembly GCA_963573935.1 of Arctocebus calabarensis. NCBI lineage: Eukaryota > Metazoa > Chordata > Mammalia > Primates > Lorisidae > Arctocebus > Arctocebus calabarensis. Next base: position 22,214 of record CAUYON010054481.1, read on the forward strand.
TCTCCAGACAGAAAATGCAAAGATCCTAAGAACTGCAAATAAACCAGGTGACTGAAATTTGGAATGGTGTGAGGTCCAAAAACTGATAGGATTAGGATATGGAGTGGGCATGGGGTACAATAAAAGATCAGATTGGAAAGTTAGAAACTAAATGGAGAATCTCTGAAGGGTATCTGGCGGAGATAGCAGCTTGCTCAGAGTAGATTAGCTTAAATACATCCCTATAAGGTAAGTATGATTAAGGTGGGTCAAAAATTAAGAGCAGGAAGATGGGGTGAGGTGATCAGTTCTGAAGAGTCTATTGAGGCCAAGGAGGAAATTAATGAGGGGACTCTACTGGGAAGGGGGCTGTGAGACAAATGGAAAGATGTAGACATGAAAATTACGTTGGAGGTAGAGGTTAGAGGATTTGGCAACTGATTGAGGGGTAGGGTACAGGTAAGGGGTGATTTTGCAGATTTCTGTCAGGATTTTAGAGTAGAAATGCAGAAAGAGTAGCTTTAGGTAGCAGGGCAATCGTTTTTCTTAGTTCTGACTTCCCTGGCTTCATCCACTGAGCATGTAGGAGAAAGTCCCAAACCTCTGACAGGCTACTTCACTGCATGAACATCAATTCTAGGCTTTTATTTTTTTTTTCTCCTGGATTTGTATCTCACACATTATTTGAGGTTTGAACTTCACCAGGAAATGGGTGAATCTCAAAAACATGCAGGACCCCTGAGCTTTCAGAAACTATTTCACAAAAGTGTAAGATTTAAAATGGCTTCTTTGGTTGGAAACTACTGAGTTTGAATGTTTAAAGCAGAAAGATAATTAAAACTCTTCATGTATCCTGAATATTTATAGGATAACAAGATGTGGTCTTTTTGTTTGATATTAGAGGAGGCTGAAGAATAAAATATTCTTGGGATCTAAAGAAATTTAAAAATTCATTTATTCTCTGATCTCAGAGTAAGAGTATACTAAAACCAACCAATAACTTTCTGACTTATTAAAGAAATTAAAATTCCAAAATGGCATATTTAGTTGCAGAAAAATTATAAAGTATAGATAAATAGAAAGAAAGTAAAAATCACCTATATGCTCATTACTAAAACTATCATTTTGCACACACACACTTGTGAAAGACAGGCAGAAGAGAGGGAGAGTGTGGGATCTGGATGAGACTCTAATTTCCAGCTTCTCCTCTCACTAACTATGACCTTGGGAGAGTTGCCTAATCTTCTCCTGCCTCAGTTTCTTTATATTTAAGATGAAAGTATTAATAAAGTCCACTTAATTACCTATGTGACAGTTAAATAACTCAACGCTTGAAGAATGTTTTGAACACTATCTGGTGGCCAGGTCCACAGTAGCTCATTGCCTATAATCCTAGCTCTCTGGGAGACTGAGGAAGGTGGATCTCCTGAGTTTAGGAGTTCAAGACCAGTTTGAGCAAGACCAAGACCCCATCTCTACTAAAAATAGAAAAATTAGCTTGGTGTTGTGGCAGGTGTATGTAGTTTCAGCTATTCAGGAGGCTGAAGTAAGAGGATCTCTAGAACCCAGGAATTTGAGGTTGCTGTGAGCTATGACACCACAGTGCTCTAACTAGGGTGATAGAGACTCTGTCTCAAAAAAAAAAGTTTCTGGTATAAATACTCAATATGTTAGCTGTTACAATTGGATTTTTAGTGAACGTACAAGGTCTGACAATCTTATCATCAGTTTGTGAATTTATCCTAGAAAAAGTCAATCTTATCATCAGTTTGTGAATTTATCCTAGAAAAAGTGGTACATATCTCATTGCTGAATGTTACTGTGGTCGCCTTGCAGGTACTACCCTTGGAAAGCTATGCACTGATACCAGCACCCATCCTTCAAAGCAATTTTGAACTTCTTTTCCTGGAATGATCATCAGGGACATTATTGTAGAACGTACAAAACCATGCAAAAACAATAATGAATGCCACTCAGCAAGATACCGCTACGCATCCACACAAACACAGCTATGAGACACTGATATTATAAGGTTATGAAACCTTACTGAGTTGTCCATACAGTGCTGCCAACGTAAGCGCATGGTGGCAAATTTGGGAACTTAATTGTCAGGTCAACTACAACAACGGCTCTGATGATCATTCCAGAAAGAATTTCAAAGTTGCTTTGAAGTGTGGACTAAGTGCTAGTGTTGGTGCATGGCTTCCCAAGGGTATTACTTTGAATGTGACTGTAGGGGATATTCAGCAATGAGATATGTAGCACTTTTTCTAGAATGCCTTTATGAACTTAATAGTAAGACTCTTGCATAATTAACATTGTCTTATAATAGTAAAAATTATTAAGAATTTAGGGGTAGCAGAAGTATGTTGAACTAAAGAGGAAAAGTAAATGTAAAAGATATTCTGAAGAAAAATTGGATAGAACTTAGAAAAGAGAGTAATGTCATCAAGGAAGCAGGCTGGACAATGGATTGTAAGCTCAAAGCTTGCAGGAGGTGGGCTTTCCCATATCTGTAGGGGAAAAGGCCCCAAGCAACCTCTGCAGCTGCCATTTATTGAGAACAAACGCCCCTCCCCTGAGCCCCGCCCCCTTCACTGGAGTTCCACAGCTGATCAATTTCCAACTGCCAAAGTTTGATCATTAACATCCAGTAACTGCCACTTTGTCTCTGCTAGCCTGCTGTCCAGGTTCCTACACATCTTGCTGCATAGATTGTTACATAGATCACTACATATCGTATTACATAGGTTGCTACTGAGTAAGGAATTGAGTCTGGAGTTGTGTTGTCCACTGAGCACTTGCAGTGTGGCTAGTGCAGCTGGGAAAATGAATTTTTAATTGCATTTAATTTTCATTAAGTTAATGTTGCAGTTAAAATGGATATTCAATCCAATTATTGACAAACTTTTTGGAACAACTTGGATATGTCAATCTTATTTTTCAATTGTAAATTTTATGAATTCTAAATAGAAATTAAGTATCTGGATGAAAATTTAATGTCTGGATTGAAATGAACTGTAAAGTGCATAGTACATGCCAGATTTGGAAAACTTAGTGCAAAAAAGGGAAGAATGTACAACAGCTTTATAAAATCTTATACTGATTACATGTTGAAATAATAATATTTTAGTGTTAGCTAAATAAAATACATCATTTAGGTTTTTAAAAATGAAGGAGCTGAACTTTAATCAAATTGTAGGATTTTAACATTTACTCACATTTTACACATTTTCTCTTTGGTTCTGGTAAGATTGTATTATCTTAGCTTTTATTTATGTATATATCATCTTATATATGAATATGTACACACTTTTTTTTTTTTTGAGACAGAGCCTCAAGCTGTCACCCTGGACAGAGTACCGTGGCATCACAGCTCACAGCCTCTAATTCCTAGGCTCAAGCCAGTCTCCTGCCTCCGCCTCCCAAGTAGCTGGGAGTACAGGTGCCCGCCACAACGCCCGGCCATTTTTTGGTTGCAGCCGTCATCGTTGTTTGGCGGGGCCAGGCTGGATTTGAACCTGCCAGCTCAGGTGTACGTGGCTGGCGCCTTAGCCTGTTGAGCCACAGGTGCCGAGCCTGTACACACTTTTATACATAAAGACATAGACCCATATACACACAGAGTTGTGTATTATATAGCTATATATAACCTATTATATTGATTATATAATATATACTATAACTTGTACAAAATATTGATACATAGTATACATATTATAATATGTTCTTAAGTTTGAATAATTCAAGGGAAATTTTTCTATTCTATTATGTTAGCTCAGTTGTGCTCCTCACTTATGATTCCCGCTAGACACTCTTGATTCTCAAACACATCCTGTCCTGAATAAGCTTGCTTGAACTTTGGCAATGTCATAAGCGTGGGCTCATGTTCTATTTCTGGAAGGAGATTTTAGGGCTAGAAGAGCAATTGTAACTTTTGAAGGTAAGAACCCTGTATGAACTGTGCACTCTATTTCACGTGACATCAAATCACCCCTACTGTACTGAGAAGAAGTAAATGATCCATGCACACATAAACATATATGGATGGCAAAATCCAAATATTCCAGGCTCTGGAATGTGCAGCTATTATCACAACAAGAAAATGTAATTTATGGTATGTTTAGTAGGGGAGAACATAGTGGTCAAACAAAGAGGATGACTTCTAACATCTGTCCTACAGTCTTTTAAGATTCTGAATCTACTTGACGAATTGAAGAATTGACTTCTTTCTGTTCTGGTATTATTCTCTCTTCTTTAGTGTCAATTAAAAGTGGACTTCAGAATAGATACTTTTATAAAGTACCTGAGGGAATGATGGAGGGAATCAAAGTAAAGTTGCACATAAAACTTCATTATGTTCATCCTCTACCTCTGCAGTCTCCAGTTCCAGGGCCGCTGACTGGTATCATTCTGGGGTCTCTCAGGAACTTGGCTGCAACAGCAGGAGTTGAGTGATGGGTGAGCAAGTGAATCTTTATGTACAGCCGCTCTCCATTGCCCACGGCACAGCCTGGGCTCCATTCCCTCTTAGATCGGCTGTGGCAAGAGGTGTTAGACTCTCACGGTGTAAAGTGCACGTGAATAGACTCTAAATTGCCTGCTTCATTTGAGACTAAGGCCTGATGATGACCCGAGGTGGGGCTGAGGCGGTGAGGGTAGGGCTGAGGCGGTGAGGGTAGCGCTGGGGCGGTCCATTTGCAGGAAAAGCTCGGAGCTCCCACTGATTCTGCATTACGGTGAGTTGTGTAATTATTTCAGTATACATTACAATAGAAATAAAGTGCACAACAAATGTAACGCACTTAAATCATCCTGCAACTATTTCCATACCACCGTTCTAGTCTGTGGAAAAATTGTCTTCCTTGAAACTGGTCCCTGATTTCTGGTGCCAAAAACGTTGGGGACCATTGCTTTACCTGGTACCTTTCAAGAGTTTCACTCTAATTACCGTCGCCTGATATTCCACATGAAGTGACCAATCAGTTTGCTTGGTAGTAACATGTTATTTATTTATTTATTTGCAGTTTTTGGCCAGGGAGGGTTTTAACCCACCACCTGCAGTATATGGGGCTGGCGCTCTACTCCTTGAGCCACAGGTGCCGCCCAACATGTTCTTTTATTTACAAGATCTTTATGATGTATGTTAATATGTTTCAAGAAATAACATTCTCATTTCTATTTTATTTCTTTCAAATTCATGAAGTACACAAAAATCGAGAAACTTAAAATCCACTCAGTTATAAAGAAAGGAAATTGTCCCAGCAATGGGATAAGCCCAACAAGCTAAAACTTTCAGAGCTGAGTCAGACAGGACACTGTCAGCGGTGTTTCCCGGAAGTGAAATAATGGACCATACACAGTCTGTCTTAAAACTTTTGTAGTGATCTACGTATAATTATTTTTCCAGAAAAATGTAAAATAAACTTTTCTAAGCAAGAGATATTAGGATGTATTGGCTTTTCAAGAAATTTAATAAACACATTTATTGTAAGTTTATTGAAAAGTTACAACACATTTAAGCAGATGATGATGAAAAATACCAACTTTTTCACCAGAGATAGGTTAGCTGAAAAGACATGGCTTAGGTGTTATAAAATAGTGAGAGTCCTCTGTCTCCTAACTCTGGGTCCCAGGATTAAATTTACCTGGAAAGTTATTGATAGTGCTGGCAAACTACCGGTCCTTTCAAGGCACAGACAATGTGTTGTTGAATTTATTGCAGATGACTTGTCAGACAGCATATTGTTTCAGTGAACAGAACCCAAAGAAAGAGAAAGGCAAGATGGGGTGGCAGGCATTTATGCCCCTTCACTTAGCCTAAACTCATCTACATACAACATACTTCTCCTCCATGGATAAATGAGGTGGACAATACAGAGCAAGCATGTAAATTAATGAATATTCCCTTTACATTGAAAGATAAAGGGGCAGGAACTATGGTTTTCCTTTTAACAGTTTGAATAAAATATAGACATATATATTGATACAGATATAGATTGTATTTGGGTGTTAATTTAGATACTTCAAATACTTATTTTTTTTTTAACCATTAAATAAAATAGCATCTATTATTTTACTCTGCTAACATGACCTTAAAAATTAGCTTGTTAAAGCATTTGAGGTTATTTGTTAAAGCATTTGAGGTTGCCACCTAATTTGACTTTTACTTTTTAGCACATTTTGATTCTTTTATGATTAACGATGATCTAAATTTTCTTTGTATTCCGTTTGAATCATTTGTGATTTATGTTTTCCTAAATATCATTCTACCATGTTGATCTTAAAATTTATTGGCATAGAGTTATGCACCAGAGTTTTCCATAATTCTTTTAATCTTTTTCCTTTCTGTGATCCTTTGTTCACATTTTTATCTTGACTTACCCTTATTCACCAGTTCTACATTCTAGATGCTGTTCTCTTTATTCTTTTGTGCATTCCCAGTGTGTGTGGACCCTGGCGCATGGTAGAAAGTTAATACACATTTATTGATTATATTTGTTTTCAAAACTATATTCCAGTGTCTGTTAAAGGAGGTGACACAAATTTGTTCAATATGCTTTGGCACTGGCAGGGTTCTCATAAAAGAAACATAAGACTTCATACTCATTATTCATCCTATATTGTATCTCTGCCAAGTGCTATTGTTAAAAGCAAAAATAATTTTAGCAATAGGGATATTGTAGTACAAAATGGATTTGATGATAAAATATTTATGAAACCAATGCAATCATGACAATACAAATAATTTATTTTGCTGTCTACTTCATGTATTTGAGAGAAGTCTTGGGAATAGATCCTGCATACATGTGGAACACTTTTCTGTCTACTTTCCATTGAGAATGTTAAAATAAAAATCACCTGATATTTTAGCTGAAAGACAAATGTTGTTTTGTGGAAACATAAAATCTGAACTTATTTGGTCTGTTTTTTCACATTTCCCTTTTTTGCCTATTGGTACCTCTTTTTACTAACCACTCCTTATAAACTATAATTTGGTGTTCTAGATGATAAAAGATCAAGATACAAAAGAATGCGGTAGGGCAGAGCCTGTGGCTCAAAGGAGTAGGGCACTGGCCCCATATGCTGGAGGTGGTGGGTTCAAACCCAGCCCTGGGAGGGCGGAGCAAGATGGCGGACCAGTAACAGCTTCCTTGCGGCTGGGCACAGTGAGACTGGGGAGAGAGGACTTCAGGCATCTCTGCCAGGCGGGATCTGCCCAGAAACTTCCCTTTGGGGACACAGGGAGACAGCATGAGGCTTC
>CAUYON010054484.1:0-53409 GCA_963573935.1 Arctocebus calabarensis
CATGGTGTATAATTTGTTTGATGTGTTGTTGGATTCTGTTTGTTAGTATCTTGTTAAATATTTTTGCATCAATATTCATTAGTGATATTGGTCTATAGTTTTCTTTTCTTGTTGGGTCTCTCCCTGGTTTAGGGATCAGGGTGATGTTTGCTTCATAGAATGTGTGGGGTAGTATTCCTTCTTATTCTATATTGTGGAAAAGGTTTGGTAATATAGGTACTAGTTCTTCTTTAAACATTTGGTAGAATTCTGATGTGAAGCCATTTGGTCCCAGGCTTTTCTTTGTAGGGAGATTTTGTATAGTTGATGCTATTTCAGAACTTGATATAGGCCTGTTCAACGTTTCCACTACTTTCTGGTTAAGTCCTGGTGGGTGGTGTGCTTCCAAGTTTGGTCAATTTCCTTGAGATTTTCATATTTCTGAGAGTAAAGTTTCTTGTAATATTCATTAAGGATTTTTTTAATTTCTAAGGGGTTTTTGTTTTGTCTTTACTATTTCTGATTGATGAAATTAGAGATTTTACTCCTTTCTTCTTTGGTAGGTTAGCCAAAGGTTTATCTATTTTATTGACCTTTTCAAAAAACGAACTTTTAAATTTATTGATCTGTTGTATAATTCTTTTGTTTTCAATTTCATTTAATTCTGCTCTAATTTTGGTTATTTCTTTTCTTCTGCTCAGTTTTGGGTTGGAATGTTCTTCCTTCTCCAGTTGCTTAAGATGTCCCATTAAGTTATTAACATCTTGGCTTGGCGCCTGTGGCTCAGTGGGCTAGGGCACCAGCCATGTACACCTGAGCTGGTGGGTTCGAATCCAGCCCAGGCCCACCAAACAACAATGATGGCTGCACCCAAAAAATGGCTGGGCGTTGTGGCGGGCACCTGTGGTCCCAGCTACTTGAGAGGCGGAGGCAGGAGACTTGCTTGAGCCCAGGAATTGGAGGTTGCTATGAGCTGTGATGCCACGGCACTCTATCCAGGGTGACAGCTTGAGGCTCTGTCTCAAAAAAAAAATAAAATAAAATAAAATAAAAATAAAAAACTGCGAAGACAGTCATTTAGAAGACATCTAGGTTGGGTTGGTTTTTTTTCTTTTTTTTTTTTGGCATGTCACTTTAGATGTTGTGTGAATTTAACACATCAGTTTTGATTACCCTCAGTGCTGAGCAAATAAGTTCTATTATAATACATGATGGGTCTAATGATTATCCCCTCTTCCAAGCACTTGATAAAATGCTCCCCAAAGTACTCTCATTTGTATTTTCTTAATAATTGGCATAGAAAGATGAAAAAAATCAGTAGGAACTGTCTTACCTCTCACTTAGATTTGTGTGTGAATCAAAAAAAAATTCAATATTTATGCTGTTCAATCTTTTTACTTTTTTGACAATTTCTAAAAAATATATATTCCTAGGTGCACATGTCAAGGATTACCACTTCCCTGATGCTATCAGCATATATTTGATTTCACCCCTTAGCACATGCCAGACTTTCAGGCTAACTTGCACTTTATGAAATACATATCACGTACACAAACCCAACCTAACATAAAGACACCTGGGCATCTATACAGAAGACAAGCCCAGCCTTTATAAACAACACTCCTTTACAGTTCATTATCTGTGAGCACAGGTTAAGGACATTGCCAGCTGGCCAGGCACAGTGGCTCACTACGGTAACCCCAGCACTCTGGAAGGCCGAGGTAGTAGGATTTCTTGAGCTCAGGAGTTGAAAACCAGCCTGAGAATGAGCGAGTTGCCGTCTCTACTAAAAATAGAAAAGTTAGCTGGGTCTCCTGGTATGACCTGTAGTCCCAGCCACATGGGAGGCTGAGATAGGAGGATCACTTGAGCCCAGGAGTTTGAGGTTGTGGTGAGTAAGGCTGATACCATAGCACTCTAGCCTGGGCAACAGAGGGAGACTCTGTCTCAAAATAAAAACAAAAAAAAAAAAACAGAACAAAACAAGAAAATAAAAACATAGCACATGCCCTGTAAAGATATACAATCATAATGTACCTCTAATAACTAAAAACAAAAAATATATTTAAAAGAAGATGGTAGAAGATTGAAATACACGTATATTTTAGCAATTAAATCAGTCAATACATCTCCATGCTAATTCTTTGGGTACGACATTGATTTAAAGACTATCTTGTTTATTTTTCACATGATGACTAAAATATCTATGCATAGCATTACCTTTAACTGTAAAGTTATATTGTGTTGACAGATTTTGCAGTATTTTTATGGCAGGGCAGTATAAAAAAACCTTTCCTTCCACGAATACCAAAGAAAGCTTTGGGGTTAAATGACAGAGCTCTCCTAGCTATTTGTCTGTCACAGAGAACAGTAAATTGCAGCCTGTCTCAAGGTTGGTGTTTAGACACATTCTGAGATTAATGGTTTTGCATAGACTCTTTGGACTCCAAGTGATTTTTAGATGAGCGCTAAGAATAGCCTCTGGTCCAGACTAAGCAGAAGGGCTTTTTGTCATTTAGTATTATAAGCTCTATGTAAATGAAATTTTATTGGTAATCAGACGATACTGATGTTGAAAATTATATGACATTCTTTATGTCTTAAAAAATGCAGAAAGGTCTTCAGTTAATCTATAGTAACTGGCCCCATTAATGTTTTGCTTTTGTAACTTCAGAGCGCAGAGTTAGTGAACATTTTCAACAAGGCCATGCTTTTTGTACTTCAAGAAGCAGATGTCCAAAGAAACTTTTGGTGTGATAAATGAACGATCAGGAAGAAAAAATTAGGTAGTATGAGTCACATGAGAAAACAGTTCCGCTACCACTGTGCTGACTCATTTATTTTCAGTAACATCAGTTTATTTGTAGGGGTGCACTGTAATCTGACAGTATACTTACTGTATGCCTGTAAGGGGATGCCCTGAATATTGGAATATGCAGAAGTCACAGAAAGAAAAAGTGCACCGTAGTTTTTGCTTGCATTTTTTAGCAGTTATGCTGACTCCTTCTATAAATTAATTTCTCTATATGGGCCTATCATGAAACTCATGAGAATAAGAGGTTTAAAGTAACAGATTTACATACAATAATTTCTTTTCCCTTCAGGATCAATGTTGGTACACACAAACACTGGATAAAAATGAGTTTTAGCACTTCATAGTTTAAGCCCTTCAGTCCTATGTTAAAATTAGAAATATTTTCCTAACATTCAGCAGATTTATTTGTGTCCCCCCAACATCAAAAAAATTATACATAGTACAAAACTGAAAAGGTAAAAATCCAATTTTATGAAGAAGTTTAATAAAAAAAAAAACTACGTAACAAAATTATTCTCTAGCAGGTAATCTATAGGAATTATTGAACAAATAATTGTTGAACACTTTCTTTGTTAGTAAAGGTCAGAGATACAAGTACAAGACATGGTCCCTGCCCTCCTTAGTGCTGTCATCCGATTAGGAGTGTGATGGTTAGAACTACAAAAGAAAAATGCCGGAGACACACAGAAAACATCCTCTGTCCTGTGTGAGTTTGAGTAACTCTGTAGGGAGCGGCTCGCTTTCAGCTGTGGTTAGTAGCGCGGCTATGAACACGTGCATGCAAGGATTTGTGAGTACCTATTTTCAGTTTGGGGACAATATCCCTAGGAATACAATTACTGGGTCATATGGTGGACTTTTTTCAGGAAGAGCCAAACTATTTTAGTGGCTGCACCACTCTACATTCCCATCGGCAGGGCACAAGGGCTTTATTTTCTCCCCATCCTCAGCCTACTACCACCACCCCAGTGGGCAGAAAGTGGTTTCTCATTGCGGTTTCCATCTGCATTCCACGAGTAAATATGACATTAACATCTTTTCATGTGCCATTGACCATTTGTCTATGTTCTTTGGAGTCAACTCAAATGTTTTCATGTATACAAAGTACTTAGCACACAGCAAAGACACCAGTAAGCAGCGTGGAAGCAGGAGCCAGTGATAAGGACGACAATAAGGAGACCTGGATACTCGGCTCAGCTCCACCAGCTTAGATGTGTGATTTGAATTAGGCCCTTTAGGTGATGAGCTTAAGAATAGAGACAGAAAAAGTACTGACTGGCTGGCTAGGACTCTTTGGAATGTTATTTCCTTATTTATTTTTGCACATATTAAATCCAGGAATCCAGTAAAATGTGAGCTTGGATTCAAGGGTTGCATCACAGAGTCCAGGTCACGCTTGTCAATGGCACTTGCCATCTTCTGCTGACCGAGGCTCCGCTGGGACCTCTGCGGTATCTCTGCTCTGGAAGCCTCCTCGTCTCCATCAGTCTAAGCGTCCTTTCTGTCTATCTTTCTCTGACCTCCTTCCTCCCTTCGTGCCTTAGCCCTTTGGACCTGACCAGAAGGAAAGTAAGAGTTGAGTGATGAGAGCCGCAGGCTTCCTTTCAGGGACTTTTAGAGGCATTACTTTATCTGCTCATAGCTGAGTGGTGCTGAAATCCAACTGCAGAAACTAGACACGCCTCTGTGGCAGGAGCTCACGCCAGGTGAATGGAGCGTTTGTGAAGAGACCGGACAGTGCATGGCTGCACAAACTCCAGCAGCTTATTCACAGCCATGAACAGGCCTCAGGATTCATCGTGTCTCAGTGAAGGTGTCAAAGATATGATTGTGTATATTTAGCATGAGTTTGAGGCCAGAATATAAACCCAGTACGGCATGATCGTCATCCACTCGTAATGTGCGTGACCAAGGCTTTGGGAGGGACAACCCAATGTGGTAATTAAAAACTAATCTTCCAGTCTAGATTAAGTCCTAGGAGTTGAGGAAGGTAGAGGAAATCCCAAGTGGGCTTTTCAGAGTCTAAGTTACCTGGAGAAACCTAGTTTCTGCCTCCTGAGATGAAGCTGGCTCTCCGTTGCTGGAATATTGGTGATTTCTCCAAGGCCCTTCCTATGTGGAGGGACTCTCCTGCTCTGCTTAGAAACTAACCAATCCTGGTCTCTGCAGGATAGGATGACTTTAATCTACTTAGTTTTAGGCAAGCTTTAATTATGCTTAACAAGTTTGTATTACCACTAACTGTCAGTCTGATTTCTTTATCTAGGATTTTCTTTAAGGTCATTTTTTTCTGTGCAATCACATCATCACCATTTCAGCTGTAATTGTTTACGTTGCATTAGTGGATTGTGTTATCTGCCAGGAAAGTGAATTAGCAATTTCTGAGATGCATTGTACCTCACACCCCAGGCTGGGCATAGCATTCCTGACAGTTCCTTGAGATTAGCAGTGAAGGTAGCCCCAATTTACATGGAAGTAGAAGTTGGAGAATTCTGATCAGCCTGTAGTTGATGGCCTGCAGAGAGATGATTTAGAAATTACCCCTAATCCCCTGTGCTAGTTCCATCAAACCCTCAGCTGCTAGAATAAAGTGCTTTTCTAGGGGATTTAGAGCAGGGAGATACAATCTCCCTGGTGGGCAATGACATCCATATTACCATTCACACGTCTGTACAACAGTTGCACAATTAGGGGTTTGAGGATGGCGCTAAGGAATGAGTTTGTAAGAAGCTTCTTGGACAACCCCTTTGGCACACCCCCCCCCCCCATTGTGTAGGAAGCTTTCTTATCTTCTAATAAACTATCACTTTATTGCTTCTGCCTAAAAAAAAAAAAGAAAAAGAAGCTTCTCATTCTCACAAGTAATGAAAATAGAGAATCTTTCTCTTTCGAGGTTAACAAAAGAAATGCTACCTCCATATGGAGTTTCACTATAACCACATTAAATAAAAAAAAAAACCTATATAGGTTCTACTAAGCAATATACATCTTCTGGTCCCTTAGTATTAAAATTAAGGAAAGGTTTTCTTTAGAGCAATTAAATAGTCTAAATGCAACTGAAATCTGAAAAACAATCAAGAAATGTAATATTTTTATCTGCTTACAAAAACAGCTTCCAATTATATATATATATATATATATTTTTTTTTTTTTTTTTTTCTGAGACAGAGCCTCAAGCTGTCACCCTGGTAGAGTGCCGTGGCATCACAGCTCACAACAACCTCCAATTCCTGGGCTCAAGCGAGTTTCCTGCCTCCGCCTCCCAAGTAGCTGGGACTACAGGCGCCCACCACAACACCTGGCCATTTTTTGGTTGTAGCCGTCATTGTTGTTTGGTGGGGCCAGGCTGGATTTGAACCCGCCAGCTCAGGTGTACGTGGCTAGTGCCTTAGCCCGTTGAGCCACAGGCGTTGAGCCCCAATATTATATTTTTAAAAGAATATTTAATTAACTTTGAAATAAGAGTATAAACCTTATTTTCCATTTTATTGTAAGTTTTTCTGAAATATTTTGGTAATCAGTCTTACCCACACATATGCACAAAGATGTTGTAAATGAAAACATTTTTCTGGTGGTGCATTTTAATGAATCCTACAAAATATTCAAGTAATCTCTAAACATGAAGAATTTTGGTAGTAAAAAAAATGATTTAATGATTTAGATTAAAACTTGATGATGTGCATTATCTATGAGTACAAATATTTACAATGAACATTTTATAGTATACTGAAATAAATGTTGTAAATTGACACAAATTATTTAGTAATTGGTGTTAAATTTTATATAAACTCCCACACAGAAAATGGATTTTAAAAATTAAAAGAATGTAATAGGGAAAAAGCATACAAAATGCAATAAAATACAGTCTTAGAAAATCTTCTCAACTTGTAATTCGGTGCAAGAAGAACAAAACAACTAACCAGGCATGGTAGCTTATGCCTATAAACCCAGAACTCTGGGAGGCTAAGGTGGGAGGATCCCCTGAGCTCTGAATTTGAGACCAACCTCACCAAGAGCCACACCTGGTCTCTGCTAAAAATAGAAAAACCAGCCAGGCATGACGGTAGACACCTGTAGTCCCAGCTACTCAGGAGGCTAAGACAGGAGGATTGTTTCAGCCCAGGAGTTGGAAGTTGCTGTGGGCTATGGTGCCATGGCACTCTACCCAGGGCAACAGAGTAAGACTGTGTCTCAAAAATATATACATAAGCAAATAAGTAGAAGCAAAAAACAGCTTTGTGAGTGAGATTAAAAGTAATAAAGGAAACTAACTAGTTCCATGTCAGTAATAGACCCAGCTATAGACAAAGTAAAAACTGAATTTAAGGAATTTGAAGAGATAATTTTGAAAAAAGAGAATAATAAATGAGGCAACAAAAGTATAATTTGTGCCTTAAACTGTTGGCATCACATGTCATAGTACAGCATTTTGATGTCAGATTGCGTTGTTCTGAGATCATAAAATGAGTTCGACATGTTTAATCCCCTCTTCCTCAAGCCTTGCCCCACTCTCTGTGATTAGAAAACACAAGCAGGGGAAACATGATTAGAACCAAATTTCCAGGAAGTCCTTCTGGTGCCTTCTGCCACATATCACTGATGCTTTCCTGATGGGCCACTCAGCTGGAATGTGCCCCCCAGATTTATTTACTCCCACCCAGACTTAGCCTACTGTGCAAACCCTTTGTGTGCAGACACTCAGGCTACAGGTGAAGGCAGGAGTTTGTCTCTCCTCCTCTTCAAGTTAAACAGACCATGGTAATGCACACCCTCAGAAGAGTTCACCCTACCTGGAGTGTCTGGAAAGCTGGGTACTTCTTCTTGATCAAACTGTTCTCCTTTGTAACAACGAAAATACATCACGGCATTAGGAAGGTCGAGAACCACTGTCTTAATCATTTCTCTTTCTCTTTTTTAGCCAAACTATACCTCAAGGCTTTTAAAATGTGATTTTACGGCTACAGAAACCTAACCTCACATTCAAAAGTTTTTTGGGTTTTATTTTTTGGTTCTCACTCTGTCACCCGGGCTGGAGTGCAGTATGTGATCACAGCTCACTGTATCCTCAAATTCCTGGGCTCAAGAGATCCTCCCACTTCAGCCTCCTGAACAGCTGGAGCTACAGGCATCCGCCATCAGGGCCAGCTAATTTATGTTTGTTTTGTAGAAATGGCAGGCAGAATAGGGACTGAAGACCCCATTCTTGGCAAGGTAAAACACACCCAGAAAAAGGGAAAAACAGAAATAAGCTGAGCAAGGCAGAATAAAAACAGTTTAGCTAGCTTACTTTTAAACAAGCAACCAAATTACTTATCTGAGCAGTTTCTGCTTTTCCTAGAAGCCTGGTCTGTAAGGGGTACAGCTTGCAAACACCCCCACTGGGTCTGTAAACACTCTCAAGAAGACAATGCTCGTAAAGGAGGCTACGGCAAGGCCTGGCAAGAAACATTAACCAGGCCGTCCCCTGCCCAGTCAACAGTCAAAGCAAATATCCCTTGTGGGGATTTGCATATGGCCAGGGCAGAGATCAAGGGAACAGCTCCAGCCCAGAGCTATGGGCAGGGAGTTTGTACCCTTATCACAGAGGAAGACGCCTCAGGGTGGAGAGCAGAGGGAAATTCTTCTGTCCCACCGATTCTTCAGAGGAGACTGGCACGTCTGCTCTCCTCTGGGGATCTGCTCCACAGTGAACTAGTGAGGATTAATGTCCCCCAAGGACTCTGTGTGCGTGACCACGGACAGGAGACTGCCTGCACACAAGGCTCCGCTTTCAGATTTCTCAAGGCTGCTCAGACCCATAAGGTTAATGATTATAGATAGAATAAGAGCTGACATGCTTACTCAGAGAAACTGCTGACATTTTGTTTCCTTCCTCAGTTTACCCTCTGTGCTAAATGAGCAAATAGCCTTCAATAAAAGCTGAGTGGCACAAACACTCAGGGCCATTCATGGGAACCCCACAAGTTAGTGATGGTCCTCTGTGGTTCCCACTTTTGAAAACTCTAATTCTGCGTGTCTTGTCTCTTTATCTCTTGCTGCTTCTAACTTTACTTTTCTTCAGCTGATCGCTGCTGGTTCCACTAGTCTTAAAGGATTCTGCCTCTGGGCCAGTACCCTGGTAGAAATGGGGTCTTGCTATGCTGCCCAGGCTGGTCTTAAACTCCTAGGCTCAAGGAATTTTCCCATCTTATCCTTCCAAATCAAAATACTTTGTAAATTATCTAGATGCCAAAAGAAAAAGTAATTAACATTTGAGCCAATGTCAACATTTTCTTGTCTAGTAGGGGTTTGGTTCAGTAAAAAGTACAGACAGTGCTGTCAACATCTGGTTATGCATCCATAGCTTGAAGCCATTTCTGGCTACCCACTTGTCTTATCTTTACGCTTCTTCTCTTTGCAAGAAGATAATCCTTACTGCTCAGCTGCCTTTTTGGGAGTATTTTCCAACTTTAAAATATTGTCTTGAGTACTCTTTAGCTATCAGCCATGCAGACACCAGTTCTCTATTATTTCTCCCAAGAAACAACAGCATAAACATTGTTTCTGAAATCAAGACACAGACCTCAGCTGAGCTGATGCTCTGACCACTTTCCAGTGGGGTGGACACCAGGTGGTCGGCACTGGCTTAGAGAGCACCCATGGGAGCCTCCAGTGATGCCTGCTGCCGCATGGCTGGCAGTGGGTGGCAAACTCTCTCCCCAACCAATTTTGCTCCCCAACCAATTTTGCTGGAAACCAAATACATTTCTAATTATTGATAATAAAAGTTTTGAAACTATATTTATAGAAATGTGCATTCCTATTGTAGGCATAATCAGATATCTCATGTAGTAAACATCAATTGCTGCTTAAATTTTTCTTGTCTTCACTGTACTGTGAGACCTGAATGCTTTCGTAAGGGTGACACCTTCTTTGGACGGTACAGGCGGCTCTGGATAGGGCTCTGCAGCAGGCCGGGAACTTTGTGAGGCACTTTGCATATGTCACCTGGTTTTCCTCAGTCTTCTTCTTATATAGCCCTCTAAGAGAGGTGCTGCGGACTGAACTGTGTCCCCTCAAAATTCACGTGTTGAAGACCTCACCCCAAACATGGACAGAGGGCATTTAGAGAGGTAATTAGGGTTAAATGAGATCATAAGGGTAGGGCCCTAATCCAATCGGACTGATGGCCTTGTAAGAAGAGGCAGAGACACCAGAGATCTCTCTGTACAAGCACCGTGGAAAGGCCACATGAGCCACAGAGAGAAGGAGCCACCTACAAGCTGCGGAAGAGGCCTCAGCAGAAACCAGTTCTGATGGAGCCTTGATCTTGTACTTCAGCCTCCAGAACTGGAAGAAAATAAATTTGTGTTGTTTAAGCCACTGAGTCTGTGATATTTAGTGACAGAAGGAAGTTTAAGCAGACACACGCAATAGGTATCAGCCTCACGTAGCAGAAGAGAAAAGCAAAAGACAAGGAAATTGAGTACACAAACCGCCCTGAGGTGGAAGAGCCAGGACAAGGATCTCTGTCTGAAGTCAAGGTTGACGCTTTTTTTTTCACTTCATCACACAGGCTGTCTGCATAACTACTCAGTCTTGCCCCATCTCAGTCCTTACCCTAGGGAGAAATTGGGGCTTTCAGCAGCTTCTTGGTCCAGCAATTTGGCTCAGGCATCCTGAAAACCTAGAGTCCCTAGGGACTAAGCCCTCTCCACCATCCAGGCTTCGCTCACGGCGTTGCCACAGACGCGCCTTGGGATCATCTATTTCACCCCCTTCACTTTGTGGACAGGGCAGGAAGAAATTAAGGTTGTGGAATTAGGTTTGTGGCTGGCCTTTTCCATTTAGGATAGGATTTTCCTCTCAATTTTTGGTACTCTCAATAGCTCAGAAATGTTATAATATGCATTTTTTATAAAATCATAAAATTTAGTTATTAAGGCTTCTGGCAGACTCCCAGCTCTGTGATAGGCTGCTTTTGACACAGAGTTCTGGCCCACACTGCATTTTAAGGGGCCAAATCATTTTCCTCAAAACATAAAACACATGTAACCAGATACCTTATACACCAACGTGTGTCTGTAACGCTTGCTCAGCAGAATCCTCTGTGGGTCTCTCCCTGTTTATGGAGCTGTGAGTCTGTCAACAGTAAGCTCCAAGTCCCAGGCAGGGGCTGTGGGGAAATGCCCCAGCCCAGCAGGAGAGGTAACCGAGTAACTGCCACTTGCCAGCATTTATCCCTCGTGGAATCCCATACCAAAAGTTACATTAAAACATTACTCCTTCATTATTGGGGAAAAAAAATAAAAAGAAGAAAATGTGTCAAGCAAAAGTGTAGGTGACAGTCTGAGACATCACTGCCGAGCTGGGAACTGGGGAGGTGGCCAAGACCGGCCCCGGGATGGTGCAGGTTCTCACCTGGGTGGAGAAGACCCCCCTGCAGCAGAGGCAAGACGACATTCAGACCATGACCAGATTGTTGGAAGAATTGATGACATGAGTGTTACTGTTCCACTTGGGTGGACGGACCAGCAAGGAGACTTCTCAGGAACAAAAGCACTCACACTCAATGCAATAACCAATGGGACCAGAGAGGCGGGGAGTTATCAAAGCCCCAGCTATCCAGTACAGGCTCAAAAGTGTTAGCCCTGGGCAGTCTGAGTTGCTTACCATCCCTTTAAACCCCCAGTGCTGCGTACAGTACGGAGGCAGCTGAGGAGCCAGACTTTTATCTATGGGCCCTCTGGGATGTTAACCTAAGCCAGTTTCTGTCCCTAATCTTTTACCCACATATGAGTAGTCATGTCAATGACCTGGACAAAAAAATCACGGACCTCATAACCGAGGCCAGAGTGGAAGAACAAGAAGGTGGAAAACAAGATCCCTGTCACACAAAAGAGTTGAAGTTTGCTAATAATTAGCTCTGAAATCTGGAGTACCATTTTCCCAAGCCAAAAAAACACTGACTGGCTTTTTATAAAAAACCTGTAGACAGGTTTTATATTATAAAATGTGTGTTCTTATCAAATACTGTAGATTTCCCCCCTATTTCTTCTCTTTTTTTTGTGTGTTTTTTTTTTTTTTTTTTTGATAAATTACCACAAGCAGTAACCAGGGATATAGCGCTGTGACATCACAGCTCACAGCAACCTCCAATTCCTGGGCTCAAGTGAGTCTCCTGCCTCTGCCTCTCAAGTAGCTGGAACTACAGGCACCCGCCACAATGCCCAGCCATTTTTTGGTTGCAGCCGTCATTGTTGTTTGGTGGGCCAGGGCTAGATTCAAACCCACCAGCTCAGGTGTACGTGGCTGGTGCCTTAGCCCATTGAGCCACAGAAATACCCCTCTATTTCTTAAACATGGTATCTTCACATCTTTGACCTTGGCCAGTTGTGCTATTGATTATTAAACACTAGAACTCTGGTGGTTCCTTCATAAAAAATTGTTGATTTTCTTTAGCGTATTTTTGTGAAGTCATTTTTTTTACTACCATCCTTTTGTAGTAGTTGCTGTTTGATAAAAGTTGCCGTATAATTTTTTTTATTCCACAAATGCTAAATCCTTTGGTGAAGTAAGACGTTTGTAGAGTTTAGGGTTCTTTGATTCTCAGAACAAAGTGACCATTTTACTTAACACAAGATAATGTTTTGGCAATAGTTTTTGAAAGGCTAAAAACATTTAAAAATTATTTATTCATTGTGATTTATATCTCAAGGATGGAAAAAAGCTTCAATGTACTCAATACTAATATGAAACCAATATATAAACAACAACTACACCCCCACATGAATAATAAAACATAAATATAGTCTAGCAAAGGGGAGGACAGAGGAGGGGAGATAGAAGACAGAGGAGGGGAGAAGAAGGAGAGGGAATATGGAAAAGAGATGGGGAGGAGGGAGGGGGAAAGGGAGGAAGGAGGGTGATTGATAGCATCTCACCTAATGTGCACAATGTGAGGGTGTTCAGCACGCCCCCTGGTGGCAGGATCTCACCTAATGTGCACAATGTGAGGGTGTTCAGCACGCCCCCTGGTGGCAGGATCTCACCTAAAGTGCACAATGTGAGGGTGTTCAGCACAGCCCCTGGTGGCAGGATCTCACCTAATGTGCATAGTGTGAGGGTGTTCAGCACGCCCCCTGGTGGCGGGATCTCACCTAATGTGCACAGTGTGAGAGTGTTCCAGCACCGCCCCTGGATGAAGAACTCAACCACAACTTGAACTTTAGAACTGAAAACAATGTAACCTAAAGATTGATTTTTAAATAAATAAATAAACAAACAAACAAACAAATTGATTATTCAGAGGTATTTGTCAGTGCTTTTTTGCCAAAATTTGCCAAAACTCAGAATTGAACTTCAACCTTTGTCTGAGTTCCTGAGATCAAGTGCTTAAAGTGAATAAAAAGTAATCACCGCCAATTCCCCACGTTAGAAATTATTAAAAATATAGAAAATAACAGAACAGCCTGATATAATGAGGTGTTCGTTTGTTAGAGTTCTGCTTGAGATTCTATTAATTCAGTGGGACATTGCACTGTCCATCTGCAGTGGTTGTCATAAACTATCTCCCCAGATTTTACAACTCAGTTACTCTGTCTTTTCTTGGAGCAAGAAAGAATGAAAAAGGAAAGAGATCATGTTAAGTCCATGCTATGTAGTAGGCTCAAGGCTTTAAGAAATACTATTTTAATTAAACTACTTCTTACCTAAATTCGTGCAGAGTAACAATTTTATTATTGATTGTAAAGGCAACGATAATAATAACTCTTGCCACTCAACACTGCAGGGTCCAGAGTGCCAGGCCCAGAGGCCAATATTGATGACTTAGAAGATGACCCATGTGATGGTCACCACAATGTGATTTTATACGACATAAACTTGAAAAATTGTAAAAGTTGAGCCTCAGTATGGTCTTTCATAGAGGAAAACTCCTAATGAAAACAGTATGATTTCTTTTTAAGTTTCCCGTATCACCAGCCTTGATTGTTGGTACTGCAAAGATGTAATAATATTAAGAAACAATTTGTCCTATTTTAAAATTATATGAGGAACAAAAAGGAGTAAAATTGTTCTATAATAAAATTAACTCAGCCCTATTATTACCCAGCTACAGAACCTCCCTTGACGAGTTGTGCAATGGCCTTGAGCTCACGAAAGTCCCCTTCAAGCTGGCTATGAGCAGACCAGCTGAAACCTGAGGGCAGGATGTATTTGGAGCCACATAAATGACAAAGAGAAATGATGTGGTGATTGCTGGTGTAGATAGGTCAGGACTTGGGCAGGAATTGACCTCCTATGTAATAGATTTCAAAGGCAGAGTTCCCTGACCAAAAATGCCCGCTGGCAATGAAGTCACCTAAAATCTTACAATAATATTGATAACATTAAATTTAAAAAATAGAAATAAGAAAAAATTTTAAAGTGTATTGAAATGCATTGTAGCTTATTGTTCACAACCAGGCAAAGGGGAAGAAAACCTCTTGTGAAGGAATTTCAAGAATCCTCTTGGGAATGAAGCACAAGCTACCCTGGCTAAAACTTTCTTGGGAGATAACAGTTTTTGTCTGAGGGAGAATTAAAAATAAAACTCTACTGAAAAGCACAAACAAAAGCTATTGTCGTGTACGCAAACAAAAATACACAGAAACTACAATATTAGGAAATGAGACAGTGGGATGAGGGGTTAGAAGGTTTGGTTTGCAGATAGATGAGGTGTGGCCAGTGAAAAATTAATGAGGGAGAAAAGAGAGAGAATCCAACAAGAGGTCACGTCCTCAAGGCAGATGTTCACCTGCAAGATCTATCACCCTCCAATTAAGAGTCTACACCACAAAAAAATCCCCAGTGTTTAAAAATGGAGGAGGTGGATCTTCAGAGAGCTTCAAAAAGAACAGTCAGTGGGTGAGAGTTCAGGGCAGGAAAAAAGGTGGATGTGTTGGTTCCAATCCAATTAAAGACTTTCAAACTTTCTGTCCAGATTAGGGCATAATAGGCCACACATTCCGGTGTCCACAGGGGTCATGCTGCATGATTAGGGATGGCCAGAAGGGGACCCACTCTTCACACCTCAGCGCTCCCCCCTCCTTCATCATGCAAGGATGCAGGCCTAGAGTTGCCAGAGACCTGGATTTTTTGAACAACTGGCAGAAATCTTGATTTTTATGTGAAATGTCATTTTTATGAATGTGGATGGTTGATTTTTGATTATATTCAAACACGTTGTGGAAAAAGCGAGACTTTTCTGTGGCCTAAATTTGTGGCAGAAATCTTGATTTTCATGTGAAATGTCATTTTGGTAAACGTGGACAGTGGACTTTTGAAAATGTTCAAGCACTATGTGGACGAAGTGAGACCTTTCTGGGGCCCAACTTGGCTCTGCCGTCTCTGGCTTCTTCTGTTCTTTTCTCCTACTCCAGGTCAGGGCTCAGACTGTAAAGTAGTCCCTATGTTCATAGCCCTGCCTTGGCCAAGAGCTGTGGAAATCTCCTCTGTGGTCTGGTTGGTGAACTTCAGATGTTTCAGCCCTGCGCTCAAGGCTCCTTGGTCTCCCTGGCTTCTCTGACAGCATTTCAGCCTGTACTTTCCAGGGGTCCAGAACCTGGGGCCCAGACTGCAAGTTCTATGCACTCCCCTCCAATGAGGTTGGCTCTTTCCTGCATTCCCGCGTATCTCTTGGTGTGTCCTCCTTTTCCTTGTTTACAATCAAATTCCTATTGGCCTTCAGATGCTTCAAGATGTCACCCACTCGCCCTTTCTTCTGCGCTCCCTTCCTGGCCTCATTAATCACTTGCTCTCCTGCTATTCTTCTGTGAAGCTTGTCCCTTCTAAACCCATATCTCAGATCATTTTGGGTTTGTTTGTTTGTTTGTTTGTTTGTTTGTTTAGAGACAGAGTCTCACTTTATCACCCGCGGTAAAGTGCTGTGGCGTCACACAGCTCACAGCAACCTCCAACTCCTGGGCCCAGGAGATTCTCTTGCCTCAGTCTCCTGAGTAGCTGGGACTACAGGCACCCGCCACAATGCCTAGCTATTTTTTTTTTTTCTGTTTTGCAATTCAGCCAAGGCTGGATTTGAACCAGCCACCTTCAGTATATGGGGCCGGCACCCTACTCGAGGAGCTACAGGCGCCACCCCTCAGATCATTTTTGGAGTAGCTTTATCGCTGTCTCCCCAATTCAACCCTGAGAATTTGACTCAGGGGTTAGCAAACCTTTTTGATAAAAAGCCAAACCATAAATATTTTTGGCTTTGCCTGCCACGTGATCGCCTTTGCAACTGCTCAGCTGTGCTCTTCACTTGCCAGAGCGGCCATAGATGAGTTGCAAGCAAATGGGTACGGCTGTGTTCCCATACAGCTTTTTTATAAAAGCAGGTGGCCCAGATTTGCCCAAAAGGTAGAGTTTGCCAGCCCCAAGTCTACTTCGGCAAGTTACATAACAGATACTTAATAAATGTTCATTAGAGAATAAATCCTTCAAAACTCAATTCACACTTAATGCTTTTACAGTCTTTCCATGAAATGCAAGGACACAGCCATATTTTTCAACTTCTACTTATTATCCAGAGAACCTCAGGTGATGGTCACTATCATTGCATGATAGTCCCTTAAGGCTGCCATCCATGCTGAGTTAGGGCTGTCTAATTTCTAGGGACCTTTGTTCTAAACTGATGAGTTGAATCTATTTCTTATTCTGCCACCTACTTGTGTATTTTTGCTTTTTCTCCCCATTGGATAAAATTTAAGGTTCTAGAGAATGAGGCCGCTTTTCTCAGGATTACTAAAAAATCTAATACAGTGCCGTTGTCATAGTGTTCATTCATTTATACAAACCATACATGGTTTCAGACCAATGTGGTGTGTGAAGAAGACACAAGAATAGGCACAATGGCTGGGCATCCGTAGCCCAGTGGTGACAGCGCTGGCCACATACACCAGCTGTCAGTCTGAGCACTCGTAACACAGTCATCTAAACACACAGAGGACCCCATCCAGTAGGAGCCAAAGAGTGAGTGGTAATTAGATGAACAGGGGAAGGTGTTGAATAACATTCCAGAAGGAGGGAATAGCATGGACAAAGATGCTGGGTGGGAGGGAGCCTGGCACATCCCAGGAACTGCAAGGAGAGTGCAGCTCTCGCACAGAAAGATGCAGGCACCATGGGGAGTAGGGGCCCACCGAGGTCTGGCCACATTGGTCATGTGACTTATTCTCTACCCAGGGCCCTCCTTTTTTTTTTTTTTTTTTTTTGAGATGGAGTCTCCCTATGTCACCCTGGGTAGAGTGCCATGCCGTCACAGCTCACAGCAACCTCAAACCCTTGGGCTTACATGATTCTCTTGCCTCCACCTCCCAAGCAGCTGGGACTACAGGTGCCTGCCACAACGCCCGGCTATTTTTTGGTTGTAATTGTCATTGTTGTCTGACAGGCCCGGCCTGGGTTTGAACCCACCAGCTCCAGTGTATGTGGCTGGCGCCCTAGCCACTGAGCTACAGGTGACGATCCTACACAGGGCACTCTGAAGAGTGAACAAGGCTTTACTAGTCATAACCACGGGCAAAAACTGCTATAGTTCACCAGACTGGCTATGTGGATACCCTACTCATAGACCACATGAAGATTCCTGTTGTGACTGCGTTTACATTGTTTAAAACGATCACTTTGTTTACTGAGGACGATTGACAGGGGGAGGAACTGTGTGGCTGTCAGGAGGCCAGTCGCTATGCTGCTGCAGCATCTGAGTGACAGAGGGGTGCAGCTGGGGCGGGGGTGAGGGAGCAGAGGAAGTGGAGGAAGAGGGATAGGTAATACCCACATTTAGGAGATAATCTTAACAGGACTTGGTTGATGCTCACCAAGTTGTTAAAATTAATGGAAGAATGGGCATTGGGGGGGGAGAAAGGGGAAGATGGCACTGGAAGGAGGATAGAGTTTATAAAAAGGTGCAGGTGCCAAGACCTACTCTTGGCTCCAACAGCTGAGGCTTGACTGGATGCAGTGGCTTACACCTGGAATCCTAACACTTTAGGAGGCAGAGGTGGGAGGATCGCTTGAGCTCAGGAGTTCAAGACCAGCCTAAGCAAGAATGCTAAAAATAGGAAAACTAGCTGGGTATGGTGGCGGGCACCCTTGTCCTAGCTACCCAGGAAGCTGAGGCGAAAGTATGTCTTCAACCCAGGTGTTTGAGGTTGTCTCAAAAAAATAACTTAAAAAATGAATGATGCAGAATTGAGTGCTGATCTTGATGACTCTGAAGACTGCAGTGAGCACCGCAACTTCCATCAGCCATTGTTAGTGACAGTGTAACGGGGGCCTTGACACTGGAAGAAGGTTGACAACATGAAGGACAATGGGTAACACCTGTGCTTTAATCAAAAAGGCAGACAAGTTGGCATCCATTGAGGAAAATGAAGTTCCTGATGGTTTTCATGGCTCAAGACAAAGCGTGAAGGGCAAGGGGGCAGAGGTTCAATATTGAGTTGGATATTGAGGGCTCAGTATGGGGTGCTGGAAGACCAGAGTAAAGAGTGAAATCTCATTGGAAGTGACAGCCAGCCAGCAAAGCAGACAGCAGAGCTGTGATTTGTGGTTGTGGGTGTTTCAGAGACACAATATCCAACCTAAGCTATATTTGGAAGCCAAGTCTAATACATAATTCAAAAACCTCCTTCACTCTCTGCAGTTTTAAATGAGATGTTGAAATCGTCATCCAGGAATAGCGGCTTCTCTGTCAGTCATTTCTCTGGCCAGTGTGCACCTCCTACCTGGCCAGGTAGGAGGATTTTGTTTCGTTCTCTGAGAACTTTCAGTCAATCTGATTGCATTTGACCAGGGAGGCCTCAGTAAAGATGTCACTTTACCCTTTACCCTCAGGCACAGTCATGGAGGAGAGCAAAGAAACTCAGAGTGGCCAAGGCCCTCGACTAAATGTAAAGAATCCTGTATCCCTTCCCCCCAAGGCTTCAAACTACTCCATTGTTAGCCAATTGCTGGAGCCCTTTGCCATTTACAGGGTTGTTCTGTAGAAAATATTCATTTGTCTTAACCATGCAGAAATGTGGAAGAAGGGAAAAATTGCTTCAACGGTGAGCTTCCTCTGTGTGCACACAGCCCGCATTTGTTCTTGCGATACACTGGTCGCCTCTCTCACCTCTGGATAACCCACATTTTAAAACTCTGTAAAAAATAAGGATGTGGCTGGTTCCGGCTGAGACCAGATGTGAAGGTCAAGTTTAGGCTTGGTGCTGTAGACTGTTGCACCTTGACTTCTTTCAAAATCAAAATATTCAGTTACACAGCCATTAAAAAAAAGTTATAGAAATATATTTCAAGATATGAGAAGATGTTCATGATAAATTGCTGAATCAATTGCTAGATTATACCTACTCAGTGTAATTAAAATTTCTATTTTTAAAATAGGCATAGAAAAAAACATGAATGGAAAGTGAAATGCTAAAAGTTGGTGGAATTAATAGTAATTTTTGTCTTCTTCTTTTACATTGTCTATATTGCCGAAATCTTTGCCCATCATGTACTACTTATGTTAAAAGAAGACGGGTGTGGCTCAGCGCCCGTTGCTCAGTGGTTAGGGTACCGGCCACGTGTACTGGAGCTGGTGGGTTCGAAGCTGGCCAGGACTCGCTAAACAACAGTGACAATAACAACAACAAAAAAAAACAGCTGGGCATTGTGGCGGGCGCCTGCAGTCCCAACTACTGGGAGGCTGAGGCAAGAGTATCACTTAAGCCCAAGAATTTGAGGTTGCTGTGAGCTGTGACACCATGACACAAGGGCAACACAGTGAGACTCTCTCAAAAAAAAAAAAGAAAAGAAAAAGAAGACCGGCATGTTAGCGTAGTATTCCGAATTCAGCAGTGTGCCTGGAGGCCTCCTTGTAAGTATCATCTAGTCAGTGAGGCAGGTCTGTTCAGGCCAAGCTCAAGCTATGAATGACTAAGGATTTGATTCAAAGTTGGGCTGCCTTGCTGTGTCGTCTTTGGTGATTTAATTGACTTTACCGTTCCTCCTCTGACCCATTTGTAAAACAGGGATCATAATCATTGCTAATTCCAGAGTTGTATAAGTAGATGGAAAAAAATGCGTATAGTAACCTCCCAATAAACATTAGTTAATCTTATGGTTACTTAAGGTAATACTCTTCTTGAATAGCTGCCAAGAAGGTTCTAGAGTGGAATGTTGTACTTTGTGGGCAAAAAGTGCCAAATGCCAAATGCATTGTAAAAGCAATGGTTTTATGGGAAACTGTTAGGGAAAGCCATTAGCTGCAGGGACAGACATTTCCTGCCCTCGCATGCAATTTTTTCACGGCCTACCTGATGCTTCTAAGTGGTGTGGCAGCCTGCAGAGTCTTGATCCATCCAGTGGAGAAACACTGGCACTGACCACGGAAAAAATATCTGTTAGCTTTCCTAGATTTTCTTAGTTCAGTGTGAGCACTGCCCTGGGGTCTCCATTTTTGGACAATCTAGGGAACTTCAGGGGCAGTAATTGGTGTTAACAAAACCTTATTGACTGAGTCATTTTGTCAGCATTAAAGAGAATTTGGGATAGATACATAGTGTTAATTTTTTTAGGACTATGTTCAAAAAGAAATAGATTCATTGACAAATTTCAAAGCATAATTATATGATTTTCCCCTTCCATTGTCTGAGCTGAGAAAGCTTGGGAGATAAACCTGAGTTTAGCCTACTTGATCAAGTCTTGCTTTTGACCTCAACTAAAGTCTAACAGCAGCTGGTTTCTTATCTTAATATAGACAGAGGATTCCTGAATGCTGACAAAACAAACTAATTGTTGATAACTACCAAATACACAACAAATAGATAGGAACACGATAACATATTTTCAGTACCAAAGGCATCTAGGGAACCTGGTTTTCAAAAAAATACTAATATGTAGACATGTCCTAAAAATACTAATATGTGAACACGTCCCACTCCACCCACTTCATTCTGACTACTCTTAACGCCCTTTATTACGGTGTATTTTATGTGGAATCCATGCCATAGAGGGAAAAAGTTCCATTCCTTGGCAATGTGGTATACTAGACCAGCTCTCTTTTTTTGAGATGTCAAATATCTACTTTATTATAGTGAGAAAGTGACAGTCAATTTAAATCAGAATTTATGGAGAACATTAGGAGCTGGAAGGACTTGGGCTAATCACTGTAATGTCCCCAACAAATGGTAAATGAAAGCATAAGGAAATTGAGTTAACACAAGTTAAAAGTTCACATACTTAAGGAATTATATTAGAAGACCTACAACTTAATTAAATTATCTGAAACTGCTCATTTAGCTTCTATTGTCCTAGTGAACATTTATGCAATTTTACTGTTAGATATATATTAAGTAATAGGTTTGGATTGGGTCAGATTGCAAGAACCCTAGTGAGGCAGAACAAGGAAAAGTTTAATCCATCATGAGGCATCATTTCGAATCTTTATATTAAATATTATTAGGCAGAGATTTCCCCAGTTAGTTGGTTACTCTCACATATTTATCATTTTGACATTTTGAATAATTGAAAAATCAAATAGGAATTTTGTACATGGAAAAAACAATCTAATGGAAAAGAAATATGTTATTGATCACCTCATTTTTTTCAGTCTTGAATTTGCTTTATCAATGGTAGAGGCTCAAGACATGGCAAATGTGCAGAATTTTCTAAATTGAGAACATTGTTAACAGGTTTTATACAAAGGATAATTTGGTGAGATGCAAAAGACAGCAATTTACATATAAAGTCACATAATTAATATTCATTTCTCTACTTTGAATTCATTTAAGGTCAGTGGGTTCTTAAATCCAAGGTACAAAGCTTCAGAATGTTTACTTTCAAAATGTTTTTTTAATACACAGGGCAGGGCATTAGGTAATTGAGTACACATGGCCGTTCTGTCTTATGGGGCTACTAACTTTGTTGAGAAGGGTACAAGCCCCTGACTGAGGTTTGCCCCAAAAGCACGTGTTCAGACTCACAGCAAGCCCAGAATGGGGCTGCTTCTCCTACAGAGAATCCCAAAGCAACTGGGAAGCTTTTGTTGCCACTGAAGAAATGTGACCTCTACTTTAGTCTTTAGAGAAAACAACTTAGATGTAAAAGGGTAACTTTTTTTTAAGCCAAAAACCCTTTGGGAAATTTCTGTCCTCTTTTTTTCTTTTCCAATGAAACTATGTTGAAAGAATAAATTATTTGCCAATGATGCTGGATAATATATACATGCACACACTAAGAAATGACTAAGAAAAAATAGGGCCTCCCGCAGACTTGTTTCTCGCTGCTTGCTGGGGGGAAAAAATAAGCTGCCTCCTCTCCACTGCATTTAGAGAATTAATTCTCATATGAAATGAAAGGTCCCGTCCAATCCTATTTCACGGTAGCTTTGAGTGCTTGACTGTACCAAAGCAAAGGGCATTGCTTGATTGTTCACTGTTGACATCACTTTACACCAGAAGGTGGCAATTATTTTAGTAATCACACTAACAAATCTGTTTTGCCTTCAGACTAGATTTTTAGAGATAGTGTTCATTTGGTTCCTGTCAAGAAGATGCCTTTTAAAACCAGTGCCATTGACTTACGGATTTATTTCTCAGGATGGGTTTCCACTCCCATTAACTGGCTAAAATATCGTACCTCTTTTAGAATAATATAGACTGCAAGTTTTTTATATTTCTCTTTATTAAACCTCATCCTTTTACCTACAACAATTGAAGGGACAGGATTATTAACTCTAAAGAAACGATATCATGATAAAGTATAAATGGATAGCTATCATCCATAAAAACACAGAGAATGCACTTAATTTTTCATTTACAAGGAAAACTGGTGAAGAATTTCGCCAGTTTTGCCATGATATCTGAGAAATGTAGTGGACTAAAAGATTTATGTCAATACACAATGAAAACTCTTTCCCATAGAAATCACAAGGCATTTAAAATCCCATACATTCCTCAATTAAAGCTGAATAGAAGATAAAAGTCTTCTCGAAGTTGAGCAATTCACAAAAAGCCTATCAGCCTTCTTAACCGTATGACAAAATGCACAGAAACAACCAAAATACCAATACACTGTAATGCCTGAGAGTCTATCTCCTAAGACAGTTTTCCAAAATCTGTCATCTGAACCCTGTTTGCCAGCCATAAAGAAAGAGGAAGAGGAGGCAGAGAATAATGTTGGCTGTGTGAAACCGCAGCATTCTTTCCAGATGGTCTCTTTTTCCACAGCTTAGGTTACCTTCATGACAAAAGGATAAGAGGCCAGGGGTGAGCACTCTTTTTTTGTAAAACTGAGAACTCCAGACATTTGTCATCCAGAAAAAATGCCTGCCTCTCAGCAGGATAGATTTTTAAAAATTTTTCTCAGTGCCTTTCTCTAATTGGACTTTCCTCAACTTTTCACACATCCTTTCCTCGCACAAGTCCACAAAAGCCCAAGTTCTCCCACACCTAGTCACCAGTGGCAGGCCCATAAATCACAAGAAATTGCAAAGCATTTTTTTCAACGTCATGCAATTAACGCCTATAACGTGGAAAAACATTTTATAACATGTAATGTATTAAAGCAATAGGAAATAGCACGTCACATTTCTCATTAGTAAATTCTATTAATGGCTAACATAAAAATGTGACTATCACTATCTTTTTCTTCAATTCACATTTAAAAGAAAACATTACAATGTCTTTTAGTATCTGTGCGATACTCGTTCAGGAATGTATTATGCCAAAGTGATTTGGTGCGCCTAAACTAGCATGAGCAATATGAAAATTTAAAGATAGCTGAATGTCCATTCTTTAATTTTAGTAAAATAATGAAAAACATTTATTATTGGAGCTTATTAGTATGTAAATACTAATTCAAATAAAGCATATATTTCGTACGTATATATTGCATTTTTCGAGTCAGTATTAAAAATCATCTCTCTTTTTATCCTTTACTTTATTTTGCCCCTTAAAAGTAAAGAGAAATATGAATCTTAAGAAACATCCACCGGCCTTTTCTGAGCTCTTACCTCTCACAAACTTTTTCTGTTTAACGTTGAGGAATTACCAGAAGATGTATTTTGTGATCTGAATACTATCTTGTATTTTGACAGTGTAAATAATTGCTCTTTATTTGAAAAGGGTCAGCTCAAAAAGTTAGGGCATTTCGGGGATTTTGTTTATTTGTGGGTAAATATTTAGATGTAAATATTAGACTATCAAAACTGAGACTTTCAGGCTCGGCGCCTGTGGCTCAACAGGCTAAGGCGCCAGCCACATACACCTGAGCTGGTGGGTTCGAATCCAGTCCAGGCCGGCCAAACAATGATGGCT
Organism: Arctocebus calabarensis; assembly: GCA_963573935.1. NCBI lineage: Eukaryota > Metazoa > Chordata > Mammalia > Primates > Lorisidae > Arctocebus > Arctocebus calabarensis. The sequence goes on from CAUYON010054484.1 coordinate 24,115, forward strand.
GCAACCAAAAAATGGCCGGGCGTTGTGGTGAGTACCTGTGGTCCCAGCTGCTTGGGAGGCAGAGGCAGGAGACTCGCTTGAGCCCAGAAATTGGAGGTTGCTGTGAGCTGTGATGCTACAGCACTCTATCCAGGGTGACAGCTTGAGGCTCTGTCTCAAAAAAAAAAAAACAAAACTGAGACTTTGAGTAAAAATTGATAACCGGGTTTAATGTCTTTTGCCTCCCAGCTATGGGTCTGACCCCAGCTCAGGCCTCCCAGAGAAGGCCCTCCGGCGGGTCCCACACATTCTGTCATGCACCCAATGCCACAGCTGCTCAATGGCTGCACAACTTGACAGAATGTTCTGAAAATGTGCACGTGTCCACCCACATGTATCAACCTCTTAACGCTGCGTGAGAAAATGGCAGAGGAAGCAACGACCAAGGGAGAAAGGGAAGTGGGGACGGCAGAAATAAAGATTTGTTCTCGGCCGGCGCCTGTGGCTCAGTGGTCAGGGCGCCAGCCCCATATACTGAGGGTGGCGGGTTCAAACCCAGCCCCGGTGAAACTGCAACAACAAAAAAAATAGCCAGGTCGTCTTGTGGTGAACGCCTGTAGTCCCAGCTACTCGGGAGGCTGAGGCAAGAGAATCGCCTAAGCCCGGGAGTTGGAGGTTGCTGTGAGCTGTGAAGCCATTGCACTCTACTGAGGGCGATAAAGTGAGACTCTGTCTCTACAAAAAAAAAAAAAAAGATTTGTTCTCTTTTAATTTTATCTGATGGGTTTTTCATAGGAAGGCATTTTCTCTTGATTTTTTTTTTCTTTACCTCCAGCAACCGTGTTTGAACTTGCTTCTGAGAAAAGAAGATTGAGGGGTGAGGGAAAGGCCAGACGCAGTGATAAGCTGCGGTCGAATGAGGTGATAGTTGCAAAAATCTGCTTCATCTTTTGTTTTGCTTTTGTTTCATGTTTTTAATTTTTATTTCTTTATTTGCTTATTTTTTCTCAAGTCACACTGCACCCACCTTTGTTAAAGATACTTTTCACACACGCTCCTGGCATTTCAGGGAGGACGTGGGCAGACGGTGTGCGCAGAACACAGCGACTTTCAAACTCCCTCCTCCAGGGCTCGGCCAAAGTCAGAGCGCCACTGCGAAACCCAGGGACGTCTTCAGGACGCCCTCCACTGCGAAGTTTAGAGTCGGGGTTGACACTTCACTTTAGCATGACCCTGACCTTCAGGAAACGGAACGAAAATGGCAGAAGTTATCTGAAGACCCAGCCATCTACAAATGGAGCCGCTGCTCTTTTGAGGGATGCCGGCTCAGTGGTGTTACTGGAAAAGTCCAGGTTCCTCGATGCCCTGCTCACCCATTACTGGGGTCGGTCACCTCTGCGGCTTTAAGGGAGTTAAGACATGCTGAAAGCAGGGCGGCGCCTGTGGCTCAGTGGGTAGGGCGCCAGCCCCATATACCGAGGGTGGTGGGTTCGAACCCGCCCCAGCCAAACTGCAACAAAAGGTGGCCAGGGATGGTGGCGGCGGGCGGGCGCCTATAGTTCCAGCTGCTGGGGAGGCGGAGGCAGGAGAATCGCCGAAGCCCAGGGGTTGGAGGTAGCTGTGAGCTGTGCGGGGGATAAATTATGACTGTCTCAAAAGAAAAAAAAAGACAGGCTGAAGGCAGAGGGAGAGGAGGACATACAAACGAATCAGTCTGTGCACAGCACGAGGCGTTTGTGCAGAGGTGGCTGTGCGCCGGCCTCAGGGACTCCCTTCTAGGAGCCAAGAGGAAGTCCCTCAAAACGAGAGGGGAAGGACAGTTTCCTGCATGTGAATCTGACCTTGGAGACGTTCTGTTAGTGACATCTGCCCCTTCCCCCAAAACAAGGACGCGGTAGCACACAGGTGCTAACAGCATGGCTTAAAACATAAAAAAGTAAAACAGAATTCTGCATTTTTGTCAATCTTGAGAACACTGTGCGGTCACCAGACGTCCCCGCGGCCTCTCCGGCACCTGCCGCTCCTGTGCCTGTCGCGTGGCAGCTCCACTCCCTGCGGGGTGACTCCCTCCTCGCCGGCGTCAGCTTCCCTTTCCCCTTTTGGGTGCCTTCTCTCTCTTCTTTGCAGGGGCCCCTTTAGGCTTCTAGCTTTGGAGGAGCAGAGTTAGCAGACAACCTTGCGGGTCCTCTCTGGGGTTCGTCCCGAGCCTCGGCTTTGTCTCCTTCAGCTGCCCCTTCGGTCTTTCTCTTGGGCATGGCGGGACACAGGCCGGGGACGCGGCCAGGGACACAGGCGAGGGACGCGGGGATGCAGCGACGCACGGGCTTCCGTGGGTTACGGGGAGTCATTCTCGCCTCCTCTTCTTCACACTGCTCCTATTTATTCATTTTTTGAGACAGAATCTCACTCTGGTACCCTGAGTAGAATGCTGTGCTGTCATAGCTCACAGCAACCTCAAGCTCTTGGCTTCAAGGGATCATCTTGCCTCAGTTTTCCTATTTTTAGTAGAGACCTGGTCTCACTCTTGCTTGGGCTGGTCTTGAATTCCTGAGCTCAGGAGATCCTCCTGCTTCGGCCTCCCAGAGTGCTGGGATTAGAGGCTTGAACCACCAGTGCACTTTTGCTTTTGGTTTGAGCACTCTAATAGATAACCTGGTCTCTAAATCATAGGTTATGACTCCAGGGAATGCAAAAGACATCTTTTGAATATAAAGAATTGAGGCAAGGAGGCCTTGGAAGTTACCAACTTTACCAATTATTTATTATTTTTCAACGAGTCCTCTGATCTTCCTTTGCCTTGATCCTTTATCTCTAAGATAATTCTAACATTGTATGTGAGTATTTTGAGTTCTACCAAAGTGTAGTGTGGTCCAAAGAAGAAATATAGCAATGCTTTTTTTTTTTTTTTTTTTAAATCTTGGGTTTCACAAAGGAATTCAGGACAGAATTGCTAACCAGACAAAGACTTGGGCACAAACTGATCACTCAGAGTGTCCATTCAGAGTGTCCTCGTATCTGTGGGCCGCCTGGTGCCCATGGGCTGCCGGAATATGATGATTGAATTCAAAGAATATAAGTGAAAATTTACTAATGAAAAGAAATATTCATTTTCTGTGGATTCACCAAATAAATTAAATCCTACAAGCTAAGTCTATTTTCATTCAGGGTTAATGTGGACCAATAGATGGAAAAATTATTTAAACATTAAAATAATAAACTTTTGGGGAACAAATAATCATTACTGTGACTAATTCATAATGAAGAGAAATTTCCTCTTCATTGGATAAAAATGAAGGTGCGTGGTATAAAATGAGACTGTTTGGTACTTGATGTCAATGAATACATCATAAGGAAGCATCAGAACTATTTTTCTTGTATTAAGCTTTTAGGCTGTGTTGCGCCAGCTAGTACTGTATGAAGACAGCATTAATATTAATGGCAGTCTGAGGTTTAGTGACGCTCACTTCCCGACCCCCACCTTACTTCCTTTCATGCTAAATCCATTAGTATAGATGGATCGACATTAATAAACAAGAAGGACAAAATAGCTCTCCATTCAGGGACAGTTTTACTTGACCCTTGGTACACTTTGCCCATACATGGCCACAAGACGTTTGACCTATTTGGTGACATTTATTGGTGGATTTATTTATTCTCTGTGCTTCAACGAATTTTCCCCTAGGTACCTTACACTTCTTACACTTAGAATGTATTAAAAAGTTTAAAATCTTGGAGTGCTTCAAAAATAAATCGAGGACAGAGTCTTTGTAACAATTGGGAGCCTGTTGTCCAGTTTTGCCCAGTGGCTTCTGCCCAGTCAGTGTCTATAAATGCTCATGAATGAAACTGAATTGAAAGTGCATTGTCAAATTCTGAACTACTTCATGTGAGCTCATTACCTTCCTATCACCACATAGTCAGAAGACACATACTGAAAGAAATATGTGTGTGTGTATATATATATATTTCTAAAAACAACTTTACTCCACTGACTCCAGACAAAACACATAGTACATTTTCCTACAATGGCTAGATTTTGAATATCTTAAACCTTACATTTACAAATTATTTTAATTATGGAGAAAAAAAATCCATACAGTTTCTGGATCACAAAAGAAATTTAGATTATAACTGTAGCATAAAGCTGGGCACTGTGGCTCACACCTGTAATCCTAACACTCTGGGAGGCTGAGATGGGTGGATTGCTTGAGCTCATGAGTTCAAAACCAGCCCAAGCAAAAGCAAGATACCGTCTCTACTAAAAATAGGAAAACTGAAGCAAGAGGATCACTTGAGCCCAAGAGTTTGCTGTGAGCTATGATGTTACAGCACTCTACCAAGGGTGACAGACAGCTTGAGACTCTGTCTCCAAAAAAAAAAAAAGCTATAGTATACAGTTGGAAGGGATTATATGAGTCATCTGATTTTATGGTCTGCAAAGGGTATCCCTTGTCACCCCCAGGGTTTCTTGAAGTACCCCCAAAGGCTACCAAGAAGCAGGAAGGTAGATAAAGTGGTACAGGGACATTTAGGTCACTCAGCCTTGTCCCCCCACTTCTTCAACAGAGAAAATCCACTTCAATTTATTTAATATAAGAATATATTAGGCTTCTCTGTATGAATGCATTTGAAAGACAGTATTCCTTGCTTTAAAATAATGAAAGCCGAGAGAGAGAGAAAGATATCACCAATGCCATGGACCAAATATATATCTTCCTCCCAAATTTGTTCCTATGTTGAAATCTGAACTTCCAAGGTCACGTTAGGAGGTATAGTTTTGGAGAGGTAATTAGGTTATGAGGGTGGAGCCCTCATGAATGAGATTAGCTCTCTTATAAAAGAGACCCCCAAAGAACTCCCTCATGCCTTCCACCATCTGAGGACACAGTGAGAAAAACTGCTGTTTATGAATCAGGAAATGGGCCCCTACCAGATGCCAAATATGCTAGTGCCTTAATTTGAAACTTTACAGCCTCAGAACTCCAGAAAATAAACTTCCACTGTGTGGAAGCCTCCTAGTCTGTGGTACTTTGTTACAGCCACCTGAACAGACTCGTGCAACCATTTTACAAACAGGTAACCTTTGGCACAGAGCCTTTAGAGTGCTTTGTCAAGGTCATGTTACATAGCTATGGACTTATGAGTCATGCCAAAAATTGGGTCTCTGTCTCCTGGTTCAGTCTCAGCTTAGAAAAGGTCAGAGAAAGAGACTTCTGTAGATTACCCAAGGTATCCCCCAACCTAAATCTCTGCAGCTACAACTGCAGGAACTCGAAATAAAATGAAAATCAACTAACAAGCAATTAAGATGCTAACACTGACCTGAACTCCCTGCTAGGAGCAATAACTAACAAGAGGCCGATGCCCAGTGAGGAGCTACTGGTTGTTAAAACGGTTGGACTCGCTCTCATATGGCAGGAAGCAATATTTTTCTGTTTCTCACCCTTTTGGCTACTAAAAAATATATATAGTCCTTCAGTTACTTCAGGAGTCTAAGGTCCCGATTTCAGTTCATCTCATAGTCTGAGAAATAAACGTAATATTTGCCTAATTTGTAATCATATCCTTTAATTTGATATTACTTATGAGGTTCTATTTTTCATAGATCACTATTAAGATTTTCTATTTATTAGTGTCATGCTAATTATTAAGGGGTTTTAGCCAATGCTATCAAATATAAATATATAGTATTAGCTGTAAGTATCTTTGAGGAAAAGGCCTATAGTTTATAACTTTGTAGTAAAATTTTATACTTTCAATATGCTGCATATTCATAAAGTAAATGTTAATGCAGTCCATCTGATTCCTGGGTTATAGTTATTTTCATTATTAACCAATTGAAGTCTCTTAAGACTTTAAAATTTTTGGTATCTGAAATTATTTATTTGATAATCAGCCTTAGACTTTTGAACTCTTGAGAACTAATTTATAATAGCAGACCTTAACTTTATATACTTTGCTAAGGTTAAATCACTTTTATTTAATGATTTCTCAGGGTGACATTATTTTAAAGACCATGAAGAAATATTTTTAAATAAAACAAACTCCTATCTCTGGAAATATCTAAAGGTATGCTTTGGGGATTGATAAATCAAAGCAATAATGTTTGGCAACAGATCACCCCATAGTGGGAAGTGCTTTCAACCTGGTATTTGTCAGACCTGCAGCTGTTCCATCAATCAATTAGTGACCAGGGACAAAATGCATTTTTTAAAAATCAATTAGCAGCCCCTTCAACTGAATAAAGATCACTTGGTATGCTTTTCACCAACAAAACAAGAGCAAGGAGTGAATAAAGTAAGAGCATCATAAATTCTTGGAAGTACAGACCTAAAACCTGAAAAAGCCATACAAAAGTTAATAGGTCATACCATGCCCTCGGCAGGACTCCAGTAGCTCATTCCAGACAAGAACCGTATATGTGTATGTGCATGTACATAAATACATACAGGGTGAGCATAAAGTTCCTCTGCAATTTAAAAATAATTTAACATTGTAAAATGCACACGAACTATATCTCCACCCTGTATATTCAGAATATATACATATATATAGGATATGTGTTCAGAGAATTGAGAGTTCCCATTATTTCTCAGTAGCACATTTTTGCTAACAATCTTCATTACAAGGAATCTTTTGTTATCCAGCCTCTATTCCACATTTGACCCCCAAAATGCTGTCATCTGCCATCCCAAGGTGAATATGTAGAATTTCTGTGTATTATCTCCCATAATTCTGGTATTAAACATTATCATTCATAATTCTGGTATTAAACATCCTTTCTGTCTTTAGAGAAATAATAGCCATTTATTTGATCTTTCTTCTTAGGTTTTATCTTCTAATCCCTTTATCCTACTTCTAAAATAGCATTGTTATCCCAAATCTAATTTTCTTGGCATAATGGTTTATATATATTAGATGCTTTAACAATATTGAGTTATAAAAGTATTTCCCCTTTATAATAATAAATTGAGTATTTGGATAGGTATGTAAAAGTTCTCATTAAACAAATATGGGTTGACTAAGCTTCAAAATGGAGAAAAGTGAAAAACAAAATTTCCGCTGAAGAAAAGGGAAGGCACAAATCTCCACCCCACCCCACGCTTAGAAGCATATACCAAGGTGAATTCGCTGGAACTCATGGCAAACCAATTTGATAAAAGCAGCTGAAAAACAAGTATAGCTTTTAAAACAAGTATAAATGACTAATCAGGAAAGCAAAAATTATTGTTAGGAATTTTAAACTGAAGAAATGTCCTACCAGGAATGAGTTGGAAGTTGAGAGAGCAGAAAGGATGCTGAGGTGACCTGGATGTCAGTAATCACAGGAAGCAAATGCAACCCCTGGGCTTGAGGTGGCCCAGGTAGTGGTAACTACAGAAAGTACCTTGCACCCCAAGGCCAAGGGAACTAAAGAAAAGAGGTATGGGTTTTCCATGACCTAGGAGCTCACAGGAAGAACTCTGCATACCTGGTCTCAAATATCTGAGCAAACAAGTGCAGTGGTGGTTTGACCAGCAAAGAGCAGATGGCTGATGATGGGGACTCTCAGGAACACATCCTAGCCAAGATTGAGAGTGTCCCAGAAGCTAGAAGGAGGAGCTGTATATTTCTTCTAAGCCTGGACTGTTGCTAACAGGATGTAAAATCCTTTTTTCCTTCTATTTTCCAATTGTCTGCCATTTGCAGAACCTTACAGGAAGTCAGCTGCATAGGACTATGGGAAATGTAGTTTATGGGACTATGGGAAATGTAGTTTGCAGACTTCTAGCCCCAGCATCCCAAGGCACAATGCAGAGGGTGGGCTTGAAACAGTGAGACAATAGGTAAATAACAGCGCGCGCGCACACACACACACACACACACTTGAAATAACTTGCCCAGACTCTATTTTGTTCTTTAATTTAGAAAGGTCATGGAATTTGGTAGAGTTAAGTAGATGGCTGCATTTGTGAGGAGGCACAAGAATATCAAGAATAATCTGGCATCTGTATGGCACAAGGCTTTTTCTGCCTGCTTAATGTTTTAAACAGCTACATCCCAGTACCTGGGAATGAAAATGCAATCCTCAGTCAGTACAAAATATCTATTAATATTATTCACTAAACTCAACATGAAAGAGAAAACCCTCTTGATCTACATAAAGGCTTGTCAAGTACATAGGACTCTTTAAGGCTGGGCTGATGACAGGTAACATCTAAGTATATAAAATGCCCTGTTCTTCCATGCCTACCGACAAGTCCCTACTCCTTGTCCACTGTGTGCCCAGAAGCCAGATCCCTACCAGCATCCCAACCCCAAAATTATCTCACCTTCATCTCACCCTCACCTCTTAGCACCATATGACTATGGATCAGGGAAGCCAACCTCTACAAAAATAATCCACTCTGATGTGTGAATAACCAAGTACTTCCCCTTAGCCATTCCAAAGATAATTTCGGCTTAAAGTGTACTTGTCACATCCAAATCAACCCTTTATTGTTAGAGTTTTAGAAAGGAGGGCATAATTGGGATCAATAGGAACTTACTTTGAATTTATAGAATGAGCGAAGAGGTTCTCCTGAGTTATTCAAAGCTCTAGAGTACAATTTTTCAATCTCTCTAAATCAAAACAGACTGAGAAACTAGATAGAAAAGCCAAAACTCCCCAGACCACATTTACAGTACAGCTAGGTCATAACATGTCCCCATGCACATCAAAATACAAGCAGGTGGGGACAAACCACCAATGGCCGACGGAACTGCATGGTGGGCACGTCTGTGTAGGCGAATGCAGAGTGAAGAGACAGGGTTGCATACATGGATACAAGGAGTGGAGAACATGAGCCGCTATATAGTCAGCATGCCAACACACCAGCCTTAATTCACTGCAAAACACAGTGGACCAATTTAAGAAGAGCGGCTAAAATGGGGAGGGTTCTGCACAATTTAGTATCAGATGAGTACAAGGAGCTCACAATGACTAAGAAGGGTTTGGAGCAGCCCAGCCACTAGCAATGCTCCCAAACAACACCCCGGAGCATTCTTCCAGGGCAGGGTCCCTCCAGGACTGAGTCATCCATCAGGTACCATAGATAAAATGTCTGGGGTCCACAGTACTTTTAGGGATCTATGGAATGTTTCAATTTTTTTTAATCATAAGCAGAAAATATGTACTTTTAGCTCAAATAAAATGTTTTATTGTAATATAGATCTTTACAAGTTTCTGACATTTTTAATAGAGGAAGGGACCTACAAAGGCCTAGGACCCTGAGAAGTTGTAACGCAGCTCTGGACCCCATACAGAGCAGAAATAGTAGGCAGTGGAGTGGCCGTTGAGCAGGACAGGGACAACAGAGATGAGGTCAGGAGAAAGTCCAGACCAACAGTTAGAAGGGAAAGGGAGCCACCACACTTTTGCCCACTACAGAAAGGCAACAGTAGGGGGAGCTCTGTTAAATTAGAAAAGTGACCCTGAATCCAGCCTCATTCTTAAAGTTCAAGAAAACTAATTTCACATATAAATGAACAACAGGGAAGTATTAAGGTCACATCTCATACAACAGCATGATAAGAAAAGAAGAGAACAAGTAGGAGAATAATACTCCAACAGACAATAGGAATCACACTAGAAAGATGTGTCCTAAAAACAACAACCAAAAAAAAAGATCAAAAGAACCCTAGACATTAAGAAAATGACACAATACATGAAAGGACTCCATGAATCAGAGTTGGAAAAGCTCAGAATTAAGGTGATACACTTCGGGAAAGAATTAGAAATTAAAGTAAAAATCATTTTGGAAATAAAGACTAAACAAGAAGGAACACCAGAGCTTATGAACACAATGGATAATATCTTACAAGAAATAGAAGGTAAAAAAAGAGAAAATTTTTACACATCAAAAGAAAAAAAAAGAAGAAATAGACAAAAGTAATTCAAGAGAAGATGAAATCAGATGCTGGTGAGGATGTGGAGAGAGAAGAGCCCTTGTACACTGTTGGTGAAAAAGCAAATTGGTACTGCCTTTGGAAAACTGTGGAGATTCCTGAAAAATCTAAAAATAGACCTACCATACTATCTAGCAATCCTGCGTCTGGGTATATATCCATCAGAAGGGAAATCAGTATATTGAAGAGCTATCTGCCCTTGCATGTCCATTTCAGCTCTACTCATAATAGCAAAAACAGAATTTCTTTCTACAGTAGGTCCTTGGTCTTGGAGATTTGAAGAATGAACCCACCAACCACAGAAATCAGTGATAAGATAGAATTTCTTTGATAAAAGGAATAGAGAAGGAAGAAAAGGCACCACAGCTTCTAACGGGGGTGGGGGGGTGAGGGGGTGGAAGACCCAAGTAGGAATCCCCAGAAGGGTCTTTTTGTCTAGGGGTTTTATACTGTTTTGTAAATAGAGAAATCTTGAAAATTACATTTAGCTGGGACTTGGCAGACTTCAATGTTGATTAGAGAATGAATGAGTATATTAACAAATGAATGTAGTCCTCAGCTCAGGAAAAAGAAAACAGTGAGATGTATACTCCAGAAGAGGCCCAGCTTACAGGAAATACTGGGAAAACTGCTTTTCTCCTGCATATTCAGAGAGTGCAGTTTGGAGAGAAAGTCTGTTCACTTAGGCCTGGAAAACAGGGGTCTTTGTCCAGCCTTGAATGGAGGAAATCCTGTATCAGTAGGGAAAAACTCAAGTGTCCACCCACAGTTAAATGATGAAAAAAACTGTGCTACACAGTGGAATGTTATTCAGCCATAAAAAATAATGCAATTTGTCATTTGCAACAACTTGGATGGAACTGGAGGACATAATGTTAAGTTAAATAATCCAGGCGCAGAAAGATATTGCATGTTCTGACTCATATGTGGGAGCTAAAAAAAATTGATCTCATGGAAGTAGAGAGGAAAAGTTTGTTCAATGGCCCTTCTCCTCTTACAGCTAAACAGGTAAGCTTAAACCCAGATGGCTGCACCCCAATGTGACACAGCTGAAGCCTGTGCAGAAGCTTAAATCGTAAAAGAATCACTACAGAGTCACTGAACTGCCAGCTAGTGAGAGCTTGGGAGGTCCCAGCAGTTTAAATAAAAAATAAAAGAGCTATAGCCCTTTGGTGCCATGGTGGTGGCCATCAGGCTGCCTTGGATTGAGAGCTCACCTTCTGTGTGTCTGAGTAGGACTGGAAACTCCTTGATTGATTTGCTTCTTGTTCATTCCATCCATCAATCAATCAATTGCTACGAGCCAGGGCTTGATAATTTACATATTTGGAATGCCCTGTCTAATCAAGAATCAAAACGTTCACTTTAAAAATTTAGTCTCATTTTTATCAAATGATAGAAAAGAGTTTTTTCTTTAGGAACTTGTCAAATTGTGCTAAAAGCAGTTTCAGAATCACATGTGTGTGGTGAAGCAAGTCAGGGGGTCTTCCTTGCTCTGTATGATCTGGAGTATGAGACAGGCTAGGAAGAGAGAGAAGAGCACGGCCTTGGGCCTCAGATCATCTAGACTGAGACTGCCCTAGCCTCTGAGAATCTGTTCAATCTTGGCCAGCTTCTTTAAGCTTCAGTCTCCTTATCTATAAACTAGTCAGGATTGTGTTTATCTCCTAGGGTTAGTAGGAGGATTAAATGAGATAAGGCTCATCAAGTACTGAGCTTAGGAGAACATCTGGCACTCAGTAAGTGCTCAATAAATGCTCCCTATCCTCTTTCACCACTTTTCCTTTTACATCACAAAACCATAACATGAGTGGAAATTTTAGGAGACAATATTAGAGAATTAGCTTTATGGAAAAAATGATGACTATTTTATTCTTTCAGTTAAAAATAAGAAATTTCCAAAATCAATCTCTTCTCTGCAAATCTCAAAGTTGATCCACTTCAAAAAAAAAAAATTTGTGCAAATTACACTCAACTGGTATTTATAAAATTTCTATAAATACATTTATTAATGTTTGAAGAAGTAGGCTCCCCATCTAAAAAGTCTCTGGACATATAAATATACCTAGTGAGTTCATTCTAGAGAATTAAAATGTAAACCAAATTAAGACACACATCTAATATGGCCCAAGGCACTGAATTAATATTTTAAATACTAAACTCTGGTAGAAGCAAAGGCGGAAATCAATTGTTCTTTCATTTCACCTGTAAGATCTTAATAATTTAGTTTAGAAAAAAAGAATTTTACATTCATCTGACAGCATTAGCTTTGAGTTCAATCAATGGCCCCTCATAATGAAATTTCTCAGCTCAAATTTTTAAACTACAGTGAGAGATAAAGTAGAATGAAATACTAGCGAACTTGCAACTCATGGCTCACCTGTATCTTATCTCCACTAAGGCCTGCAGTCCAGACCCATCACTCACCGCATTGCCTACAACAGTCCTTTTTTTCTGCTGACAGCAAAGCCAAAGGAAAGGAATACCCTTTATGCAACTTCAGAAACTCTCCCGCTTCTGACATCAAAGCTTGACTGTTAAGGCCCTTTTGAAACCATTATGGTTGTACCATTATAATAATGGTTATCTGAACACTGAGTGACAAACGATACTTGATCTCCAAATGGCCCCTTTCAACCTTTCTGTAATGTCACTCAAAATTAAGATGAACACCACCTTTCATAGATTAACGCTGACATGCAAATGACCTTTATTTATCAGGTGTTCTTTGTGTTTGCAGATACTGTACTCTGCATTCTTCTGGAGATTTTTGTTGTCAATCACAGCTTTTATTTTATGCTAATAAAAGGATGAGAAACTGTCAGTGCCTCCTTTTGGCACTGTTCTGGGTTTATACCAGTGAGTACAGGTAAATATTGGGGTTTTTTGTTTGTTGACTTTTTATTTTTTGTTTTTTTGAGACAAAGTCTCAGTATATTACCCTCAGTAGAGTGCAGTGGCATCACAGCTCACAGCAACCTCAAACTCTTGGGCTTAAACAATTCTCTTGTCTTAGCCTCCCAAGTAGCATGGACTATAGGCACCCACCACAACACCTAGCTACTTTTTGTTGCTGTTGTTGTTGTCATTGTTGTTTATCTGGGCCAGGCAGGGTTCCAACCCACCAGCCTGGGTATATGTGGCCGGTGCCCTAACCACTGAGCTCCAGCAGGAGCCTAAATATTTAAATATCAATATGGTAGGGGCCTGATTGGTACACTTGCCCACTTCAGTGACGTAAAGACCTCCATCGTGACCAATTTTCACCTGCCAATGTGATAGTGCTGAAGGTGGAATTGCGAAAAGAAAGGCAGAGTAAGCTCCCAAACCCGGTGTAAGCCACAGCCGGCATCCCACTGGGATGTTTGAACCAGTGTGTCCCAGAGGAAACACAAAATCCAAGTGATCCCAGGTGCCTGTTATTCAACACGATCCCCTTGAATGGGGCACTGCCTCTCATCCTCTTTCTTGGTGACTTCCCGCAGCACAACTGTAGATCACTTCTCTCCTGGGACCTGGAAAGTGACTGTCACTTTTTCTGTGAAAAGCCACAGACCGGAGGAATAACTCTCCACTGGAGTCTTCCTAACCCATCATTCTAGGTTATCACTTTAGACTCTTCTTGTACATATCGGGTTATTTTCCAAGGCCTGACATTACCTGGAAAAGGAACAAGAAACGATGCTGGGATTATTTCTCCTCTGGATTCTCTGGCATATTTTGAGTAGTAAGTCACCCAAACTGTGGTCCACTCTACCCAGTTTGAGGTTGTGGAGAATACATTCTGCTGAGTGGAACTTATTTTACTATGACAGTGGTATGAAGCGGTTACTACTTGCCCAAGTTCAGTGACACAGACACTCACACAAGTTACATAAAGCAGATTTATTACTTACTGACAGATAAACAGCAAGTGACAACAGAAATCTAGCATTCCTGGCAAGCTGGTCCCCCAAAGCTCAGGAAGGGCACGGGCAGTGGGGTGTCACATGCACAATTCCTAATCGCCCCGCAGCTGAGGGACCTGGAATATAGCCCTCATGGGGGCTTGTGATTACGTGACCTCTAGCTAAAGCCCTGCCGGAGCCGTTTCTAGGGGTTTGTAGCCCAAAATATTCTGGCTGTTCCTCCTTTCCCTCAGGGGGTTGCCTGCCCAGAACGTTGTACAGGGAAGGGAGAAAGGGGGAGAAGCAGGTGGCTCAAGGCTACCTGGAGGACGGCTCTGCAGGAGGCCTTGCTGTTTGGAGAACTGGGGCTCATCATTTCAGAGAAGGATAAACCTGTGCGTGAAGCTGGCAAAGCCACAGCCTTCTGAAGGAGGGCAGGCACTTACAACGATTTTCCCTTTTTTCTGTTAATCACATTTCTGAGTGAGTTGCAGAAAATCTGATAGGAAGTTTCTTGATTTACTGAGTAGGCTTAGATTTTTCCCTTATGATGCTTAACTTTAAGAGAGAGGTTCAGAGCCACTGTACAACTAAAGGACTTATTTCCAAATAGTTTCACAGTCCTCAAGATATTTAAATTGTTACTTTACCCATTTTTTAGATAGGTAAGTGCAATACAATAAAATGCTTAGCATTTTCAAGGGGCATAAATCAAGGTTCTTAATGTCACTTTGAAATTGTTTTGACATTTTTCTGTACTTTATCACAATCAGAAAGGCACCTCAAGTGACATCACTTTTTATGTCCTCTGTTAACCCCTGCAGAAGCTTGAATTTCCACTTAGACCCACCGGCTTGTAACCCACCGGCTTGTCTGTGTGGGGGGCCATGGCTCAAGCCTGTAACCCCACCATTCTGGGAGGCTGAGGCAGGTGGATTGCTAAAGTCAGGAGTTCGAGACCAGCTTGAGCAAGAGCAAGACCAGACCCTCTCCCTGCTAAAAATAGAAAAACTAGCTGGGCATTGTGGCGGGCACCAGCTGCGTGGGAGACTGAGTCAGGAGGATCATTGGAGCCCAAGAGTTTGAGGTTGCTGCGAGGTATAACACCACAGCATTCTATCCAGGGTGATGGAGTGAGACTCTGTCAAAAAAAACACAAAAAACACAAAAACCCTCCAAAGCTCAATCTGTCACATCAGCAAATGCCTAGCCTACATCAGCACCCCTGCTCAACACCAAGCCCTCCGCCACCCCTACCTTTCACTCCTGCACACAGGCTCTGTTTCTGTTGGAAGTTATAGAACTTATTCATCTGCTACTGAGCTGTGGCAGCTCACTGTTAGAGCTTTAAAGTATCCATATAGTGAAGTCTTAATGGTAAGGTTCCAGTGAGGATTTTAGATCCAAGATTTTCCCCTTGTTTCATGGAAGCAAAGAAGACTGAATCAGAAGTATTCTTTCCTCTATGTGGAAGTAGAATTGGGAAATATAAGGAACTTGGGGGAAGATTTTTTTTTTTTTTTTAGACAGGGTCTTGCTCTGTTGCCTGGGGTAGAATGCAGTGGTGTTATAATGGCACACAGCTACTTCAAACCCCTGGGCTCAAGCAATTGTCCTGTCTCAGCCTCCCAAGTACCTGGCTAGTTCTACAAGTGAACACCATCTTGTCGGGCTGATTTGTTTATTTTTTGTAGAGATAACATCTTGCTGTGTTGCCCACACAGTTCTTTTTTTTTACCCACATAGTTCTTAAAACTCCTGATCTCAAGGGATCCACCCACCTCAGCCTCCCAAAGTGCTAGGATTATAGGTGTGAGCCACCACGTCTGGCCTGAAATAAAAGATTCTTATAATGAATTCAAACAAGTTGATTCACAAGATAATGCAATTCACTCATTTACAAAAATGTGTTAAGCATTTACACTAATGTAAGCATTTTGTTCAGTCCTGGGAATATGAAATGAATCAGACATATCCTCTCCCTTTCAAGGCTAATATGGGGAGGGGTAGGTGGAATCACTGAAGGAAATAATCCCAAAGATAATATGGTAATGCTAAATAAAATTGTTGTGCGGAAAGGGTAAAAGAGAAAATGAAGACAGCACTCAGAGTAGAAATCGTAACTACTCACAAAATCCAAAATATGATCTCTAAGGTCTTATAGTCTCTGCTCAAGAATACAAATATGTGACTGGCTCTTTTAGGATCTTGAAAGTCTGTTGCAGAATTAAGGAATGGAGTTTCAGTTTTGACAGGAAGATTGACGGTAATCATAAAAAAATCTTCCCATATGTGATGTTAGTATAACGACTGATGTGCTTTCAAACTAAAATAGTAGAATTCTCTACAGATGCAAAAAGATGGACTAGACACACAATTTGGCATAATTTAGACTTAGGCTTTCCTGAAGAGATGAGGCTAATTTGGGGGAACAATTAGAGGACAGCACATCTAAGACCATTTTAATTTATTCAGTGTACGTAACTTTTAGACTATGAGCTTGTGGAAATCTACAACGTCAGGATCTGTTAACCAACTAGGAAGTGAAAGTGATACTATGAGCATAGTGATTCCATGTAATTTTTTGTGGGCATTTCTTGATTCTTTAAAGTCTAACATAAAGCATGTCAACCTGTAATAGAATGTAAATGGTTATGTACACTTTTTTCTCATTGTTTCCTATGAAAATTGTGTCAATTCCCCTAAAAACTTCTCGGATAAATGGACTCTACATTTGTATTTACAAGTTTCTTTTTTTTTTCTTCAATTAGCATCCTTTCTGAGCCAGTTAGGGTGTCAGGTGAATCTGCATTAAGGGACAGCTTTACTGTTTGGGCACTACTGCCAGCTTCTCTTCACGTAATCTGTAGTTCTTGGCGCCCAGAAGCAATAAACCGTAATGGTCTCACTCACAGAGGCCTTTTAATTCGTGGATCATAGACATGACACATCATAAGCACTCCTCTGGTGCCTTTTTGTCTAGAATGGCCAGATTCTTAAAAACCAAAAGCAGAACACCTTCGTAAAGGGTGTCCACTCAACTGAATAAGGATGCTCATATTCAAGAACAGGGAGAAAGTGTTTACAGATGCATGCATGATGAAAGGGCTGTAGGCTGTAGACAAATGTTGGCCTCACATAGGTTTGTGTCTAGGGATAGATGACAAAAGTGCTTTTTCTTTTTTTTCTTTTTTTCTTTTTCTTGAGACACGGTCGGTGTCACCTTGGGTAGAATGCAGTGACATTATAGCTTACAGCAACCTCAAACTCCTGGGCTCCAGCAATACTCCTGCCTCAGCTGGGACTACAGGTGCCTGCTACCACTCCAGGATAGTTTTAGTAGGGATGGGATCTATTTTTAATAGAGATAGAATCTCCCTCTTGCTCAGACTGGTTTTGAACTCCTGAACTCAAGGGATCCACCTTCATCGGCCTCCCAAGTGCTGGGATTATAGGTGGAAGCCACCTTGCCTGGCCTATGTCCTTTATTTTCCGAAGGTCCTTTGGGATTCTGCCACTGTCTTCTAAGGCAGTGTCCTCATTTAAGTGTACAGGATTTATTTCTTTATCTCAAAGGAGTATGTCTTGGCCAGGAGATCCAAGTTTTCTTTGCCGAAACTCAAGAAGATGGAGTAATAGAGGAGGGATCAGTTAACGATCAGTTGTAAATAGAGTTAATTTTATTTGGTTTATCTCCCCGGGCATAAAGATCCCATCCTGGGCCACAAATAACACATTTTCTCAGTTCTGAAAGTTCTTATTAGAAAGCTAAGAAAATTCCACCCATGGTATACAATGCCTTACCTGTTTTCCTTCTTCTATTCTTACATTGCTAAAAATTGCTATTATCTTCTCATTTCTACCAAATATTTGACTTTTCATTGACTTGGCCATGAGGAGTTTTGGCTCCCCACCCCACAGCTGAGCTACCTGCCCTCTCAGGGTGAGTTTCTCTGATGGCCCCTCCTCTCTCAGCACCTTGTAAGAGACACAGGAGTTTATACTGAACCCTCATTTGACAGATGAATTTTAAAAAGCAGCATTACTAATAGTGCTTTAAAATATTCTGACCCTTTGTATCCTCAAAGTTAACACCAGTTTATAGGATTTCACTGGATCACCACAGAAAAAGTAATCAATGGATATTGACATCCCTCAGCACAATAGGTGTTAAATTATAGTGTACTTTTGTATATATTGAAAAGGAAGTTGTTTTACTCTTTATTTATTTAATTTTTGAGACAGAGTTTTACTCTGTTGCCCTGGGTAGAATGCCGTGGCCTCACAGCTCACAGCAACCTCAAATTCCTGGGCACAGCGATCCTCCTGTCTCGGCTTCCCAGTACTACAGGCAGCCACCACCACACCCGACTACTTTTTCTATTTTCAGTAAAGATGAGGTCTCACTCTTGCTCAGGCTGGTCTTGAACTCCTGAGCTCAAGGGGTCTTCCTGCCAGGGCCTCCCAGAGTGCTGGGATTCCAGTTGTGAGCCACCTCGTCTGGCCTTTACTCCTTATTTAATGTGGCTTTTCTGGAGAAAACAAAAAGCAGTCTTCGAGTTCTGTTTCCTCTTTTTCTCACTGTTTGATAAATAAATATAAAAGCAATATACAAATTTGAGCATATTTGTTCACATGACCTTTTTTGGTTCTGCATATATTCTAATGGCCATCCCAGAATCTCTACTGAGTGATGTGCTTTAGAATTAGCTATAAAGACCTTGGAGTTTCAGGTTGATATTGATTCCTCCTTGGATAAATGCTGCTCACATTTAGTAGAAAAGGTCAATACTGTTGCTAGTGAAGGTACAGACAGGACACTTGCTCTAATGCAAATAGCCTGGAGGACATGCTTGTAAGACGTATTTAATAATGTTATTTTAAAAAGTCTTATTTGTCCACATCCTCTGCAGATGCTAAAATGGATGAAAAGGATAATTTTGAAAGGATATTCACCTTTCAAAAATCTAACTGCTATTCTGAAGGTTAAGACACTTTGTACTTATAAGAGGCTGACTTTTGAAATGATTAAATGGTTTGCAAAATAGTTGGTGGTGTTTAATCAGGGGCAATCAGCTGAGTTTTTTTCTGGAAGGAACTTACATTTCCAGAGACAATATTGGAAAATAATCATCCCAGCCTGTTTTCTATTATTAGAGCGAAAGATTTCATTTGTTACCTTAATTTTAGGAGAAGATTTGAGATCACCCACGTGCTTGCTTCTTCCTCTCTCTTGGGTTGTTTCTCTTAAAGGTCATTCCACAATTGAAATGAGCTACACAGAGGAAGGGAGGTTCTGCTAGCTTGTAAAGAACTCACAGACAGGGGTTGAACGTTGTGTTTTGGGAGTAGGAATGGATTTCACCTGTTCTTTCTATCCTTACTATTACAGAGATGACTGACAGTTGACTGGACTTAAATGAATAATGGAAATATACCAATACAGTTTTTAATATATGAAATCAAAATGTTAGATTATATTCAAGTCCTAAAATCTGATTACCTCTGTATTTTCTTAAAATAAAAGCCCACCAGGCTAGCAAAGTTTGTTTGTTTGAAACAAGTCAAATACCAAATAAAATTATAAATAAAATCAAATGTGTGGGGCCGGGGGAAGTGGGTGGGAGAAGGGGAAGATAAGAGGGGGAGAAGGAGAGACAGAGAGGGACAGAGAAGGAATTGAAGTAAAATTTTGTACTCTGGAAGCATCAGTGAGTGGTTCACTGTTATTACTTTTAACCATTTTGAGGGGACTCGAGCTAAATGAACTGTTTCCAAATTTTTCACTTAGAATGTGCTGAGATATATACACAATTTAATCTTTTCTTAACAATGTAGGCTGTGATTATAAATATTACACAATGAACTCCTTGCAAGATAATAATGTCCAGATATTTGCCCTTCTATTAACTAAAGTCAGATAACTCAGCTTTTTTGAGTAATTCTGCCCACTTTTAATATTTTGGGGGTCAGCTTTCCTCTTTTCAGTGCTGCTGCTTCTTCTTTTATTTTTTTTCCTGAGGCAGAGCCTCACTTTGTTGCCCTGGGTAGAGTACAGATGCTCAATAGCAACCATAAACTCTTGGGCTCAAGAGACCCTCCTCCCTCAACCTCCTGAGTAGCTCAGACTACAGACACCCGCCAACATGCCAGGCTAGTTTTTCTATTTTTAGTGGAGACAGGTTCTTGCTCTTACTCAGGCTGGTCTCCAACTCCTGAGCTCAAGGGATCCTCCCGCCTGGGCCTTCCAGAGTGGGGGGATTACAGGTGTGAGCCACTGTACCCAGCCTTCGATGCTTCTTTGATAGATTGACTTTAGTTTTGTGTATGTAAACCACCACACATTGTAAAGTCAAATAATTAGTTCATTAGAATTATGTCTAAAGTAAAAGCAGCTGCTGAGAAAGAATTTGATAAGTTCCTGTGAATGAAATGTACAGAATTTAGTCTGAGAATTTTTGAACACAGACTAACCCACTCCATATAATAATAATCCTCCTTCTTCTTCTTTGTTCTCCTCCTTTCTTTATTTTCTTTTTCTTTTTCCTTGACCTCAGATCAGATTGCCAGGCCATTAAATTCCAAAAATGAATATACAAATGCTAATCAATGGCCTTTGAAATTATGTTGAGTTTTCAAAGCCCATCAGGAGTCTTCTTAGGAACTCAACAGAATTTCTAAGGGTAGCTCGTTCAGGGAACTTTCTATTTTCTCTCATTCCCCCTCACACCTTGGAAGCAATGGTTTTAGCTTGGTTCCTTTTTCTTCCTCTCCATATGATACATACTATCATTTGGATTAAAAATGATCTGATCTAGTAACTCTCATTTTATCCATGAGAAGACTGAGGCTAGAAAAGTAAAAGATAATGCCCAAGGTTACCCTTTACATTTAAAAAAAATAATTTTATTTTAACCCCCCCCCAAAAAAAATTAAATGATTTTATATTTTAGAGAGGTTTTAGGTTCACAGTAAAATCAAACAGCAAGTACAGAAAGTTCTCTTGTGTGTCCTGTAATGTTCTCTCCCGGCATTATGCGCCTGTGGGTTTGGAATAACAGACAGACTGCCCCATGCTGCTCACCATTACAGTGTTGTGCAGAAGACGCTCACCGTCCTAAAAATCTTCTGTGTTCCCCTGTTCATCCCTTCCTCCCCCAACCCCTGGAAACCTGTAATTTTTTCAATGCCTTCATAGTTTTGCCTTTTCCAGAATGCCACCCATTTGGAATCACACAATATGTAGCCTTTTGAGATTGAGTAATATACATTTCAATCTCTTCCATGTCTTTTCACGGCTTGACAGCTCATTGCTTTTTAGCACTGAATAATATTCCATGGTCTGGATGTACCACATTTAATTATCCTCTTCTCTACTAAAGGACATCTCGCTTGCTTCCACATTTAGGCAGTTATGAATAAAGCTGCTATAAACATCTCTGAGCTGGTTTTTGTGTGAACATACTTTTCAGTTCCTGTGGGTAAGTACCCAGGAGTGTGACTGCTACAGTGTGCTGGGATTACAGGTGAGAGTAATTCTATGGTAAGAATGTGTTTGGTTTTGTAAGAAGCTGACAAACTTTTCCAAAGTGGCTGCACCAGTTTGTGTTCCCATCAGTGATAAATCAGAGCTCCATTGCTCTGTCTATGCCCCGGTGTTTGGTACAGTCTGTGTCGTGGGTTCTGACCATCCCAGCAGACGTGTTGTTCTGTTAATCTATAATTTGCTATTAATACATGGTGTTGAATATCTTTTCATATGCTTACTTGTCATATGTATATCTTCTCTGGTCAAGTATCTAAGATCTTTGACCCATTTTTTAATTGGGTTGCTCATTTTATTGTTGAGTTTTAAGTGTTCTTTGTATATGGTAGATCATAGTCTTTTATCAGACGTGTCTTTTGCAAGTGTCTTCTCCTAGTCTGTGGATTGTCTTCTCATTCTTTTGACAAGGTGTTTTGCAGAATAGAAGTTTCTCATTGTAATGAATTCCAGCTTATCAATTGTTTCTTAATCATATTTCTTGATACAGGCATGAATCATGCCTTTGGTGATACAACTAAAAAGTCATTGCCAACCTGAAGACCATCTAGGGTTTTTCCTATATCATCTTCTACTTTATAGTTTTACATTTTTCATTTAAGTCGCTGACCCATTTTGAGTTCATTTTTGTGACGGGATTGAAGTATGCGTTCAGATTCATTTTCTTGCATGTGGACATCCAGTTGATCCAGCATTGCTGAAAAGACCATCTTTGTTCCATTGTGTTGACCCTCACCTTTTGTGAAGATCAGCTCTCTACAATTATAGGTCAATTTTGAGGCTCTCTCTTCTATTCCATTGATCTATTTGTCTTTTCTTTCACTAACATCACACTCTCCTGATCACTGTGGTTTTGTGGTAAGTTTTGAAGTTGGAGAATGTCAGTCTTCTGACTTTGTTCTTCTCTTTTGATATGAATCACTTATGTTGGATCTTTCGTCTTTCCATATAAACTTTAGGATCAATTTGTTGGTATTTACAAAACAACTTGCTGGAATTTTAATTGGGGTTGCACTTTATCAATGGATCAAGTTGAGAAGAATTGACAATTTAAAAGTATTAAGTCTACCTATCCATAAATATTGAATATCTCTCCATTGATTTAATTCTTCTTTAAAATCTTTCATTAGTGTTTTAGATTTTTCTGTATAGTTCTTGTACGTATTTGGTTAGCTTTAAACTGAAGAACTTCATATTTTGGGTGCTAATGTAAATAATAATGTGTTTTTAATTTCAAATTCTACTTATTAATTGCTAATAGATAGAAAAGCAATCAAGTTGTATATATTAACCTCGTTTCCTGGAACCTTGTTATAATGATTTAATTCCAAAAGAGGTTTTGTTTTTGTTTTTGTTTTTATCAGTTCTTTCAGATTTTCTGCACAGACAAAGAGGAGAGGAATGAGAGAATGAGGAGGTTCACATAGGACCCATGGGTTTTGGCCACAGTAACTGAATGCATGGGAGCTGCCATTGACCAAGACAAGAAATATGGCAGAATCTTCCTTTGTCCAGTATATCCTCCCCATGCATGCTACCCACCTGTTAGTCTCCCTGGTTATCAGATTGACTGCTGTGGTACCCCAGTGCTTTTGTTCAAGAAACTCTTATTTTACTTAATAATGGCTCCCAAAGCTCATGTGTAGTGAGGCTGGCAGTTCATATCTGCCAAAGAGGCACCTTAAGTACTTCATTTAACATCGTATATATAGGATTTGGAATATTGGCAATTTTAGGCATACACCAAGGGTCTTGAAATGTACACTCCATGGATAAGGGGGATTAATGTAAAATGATCCATGGAAAATTGACCTTGAATTTTGCAGCATGGAGACCTTTGGCCACTTTGGCAAGAATGCTTGGTTTTTGTAAAATGATGATGATAAAAGCTTCATTGGATTTAAGAGAGAGGGAAGAAGAAAGAACATTTGGAGACAACAAGCATAAGCAGCAACACTTTTTTTTTTTGGAGACAGAGTCTCATACTGTCACCCATGTAGAGTGCCATGGCATCATCATAGCTCACAGCAACCTCCAAAGCTTGGGCTCAAGCGATCTTCTTGCCTCAGTTTTTTTTTTTCTATTCTTTAGCATAGATGGGGTCTTGCTTTTGCTCAGGCAGATCTTGAACTCATGAGCTCGAGCAATCTACCAGCCTCGGCCTCCCAGAGAGCTGGGATTACAGTTGTGAGCCACCACAACCGGCCAGCAACAACACTTTCAAGGAGTTTTTCTAAAGAGAACAAATAAAATAGATAAAGTAAAATTAAATAAAACAAAAAGAGGCAGCACATGACAGGGAAATCAAGAAAAGTCTTCTTTTTCTTTTAAAACAAATAAAACCTGTTAATACATGTTTAAGATGATGGGGATGATTGAGTTGGGAACAAAAAGAAATGATAATATAGGTGAGAGGATAAAAGTGCTGAAAGCAAAATATGATAACACATTTTGAGAGATTTGAAAGCTTACGTCTAAAATGCATATTGAAATTAACAAATGTTAATGTAACATCTAGCTAAAAATTCACCCTTTTTCTTCGCATCCCATTCAGAATTTTTTTTTTTTTTTTTTTTATTCTGTCTCACTTTGTCGCCTTTGGGAGAGTGCCATGGCGTCATAGCTCACAGCAACCTGAAACTCCTGGGCTCAAATGGTCTTCCTGCCTCAGCCTCCTGAGTAGCTGGGACCCCAGGCACCCAGCACCACACCTGGCTAGTTTTTCTGTTTTTAGTAGACACAGGGTCTCGCTCTTGCTCGGGCTGGTCTTAAACTCTTGAGCTCCAACAATCCAACCTCCTCGGCCTCCCAGGGTGCTGGATTACAGGAGTGAGCCACCGCATCTGGCCCTAGCATTACATTTAAAGTCCATTTTAATTTTAAAGATTTCCAATAATGTAAACCTCTAATTGGAAGATATTTTAAGTGGCATTTTTGGGACCACTTGTGACAGTACTCATTCCATACTTAGTTTTTCAGATGATAAAGTAGGTTGAATCAGCATTACTACCCAGAGTCAAAATGCCCCAAAGTCAATCCTAGATCCCAGAGATGTACAAGAAACTTTCATGTGAAAACAAGGTCATGAGTCTTCACCACACCCAGGGCTAAAGCCACTGTTACTCATAAGTGACATAAGGTACTTTCTCATCAGAATTGATCTCTACACTGAGGGGCCAGAAGGAAAATAGAAATTAGGAGGTTTTTTGGCCAGACCTGGAGGCTCACACCTGTACCTGTAATCCAGCACCCTGAGAGGCTGAGGAGGTTGGATAGTTGTAACTCAAGAGTTTAAAACCAGCCTGAGCAAGAGCGAGACCCATTGTTACTAAAATCAGAAAAACTAGCCAGGCATGGTGCTGGGCACCTGTAGTCCCAGCTACTCAGGAGGCTGAGGCAGGAGGATTGCTTGAGCCTAGGAGTTTGAGGTTGTGGTGAGCTATGATGATGCCACAGCTCTCTACCCAGGGCAACAGAGTGGAACTGTCTAAAAAAATAAAAAGAAAGAAAAGAAAAGAAGCAACTTTGTAAATGAAAACCTAACTACTTTACCTTGAGATTAGATTTAAGCAGATGGATTTAGGATGCTTCTTACTGAGCTCTCTTTTGGTGAAGCAAAACATCTTCAATGCAAAGGATTTATCTATTATATCTCTATAAAGGTCACACACAAATAGAAAGTATATTCATCCTCTAACGTTTTTCTTCCTGCTTTGCCCATGAAAACCTATTTTGGATCCTGAGTCCCACTTGCCTGAGTGTGCACCACCTGCCTGTGTGACATGACAGCCCTCTTTTCCTATCCAAATCACATACCTGCCAAAAGACCCACAATTAAACAAAGAACTCAAGCAAAACTTCATCTGGCTGACCATGCCTAGGATCTGATCCAAAACTATCTTTGGGTCCAGCCTCATGGTTCACACCTGTAATCCCAGCACTCTGGGAGGCCGAGGCGGGTGGATCTCTTGAGTTGGAGACCAGCCTGAGCAAGAGTGGAACCTCATCTCTACCAAAAATAGAAAAACTAGCTGGGCATTGTGGCCAGAGCCTGTAGTCCCAGCTACTCAGAAGGCTGAGGCTGAGGCTGAGGATCACTTAAACCCAGGAGTTTGAGGTTGCTGTGAGGTCTGATAATGCCAAGGCACTCAATCCCAGGGTGACAGCGTGAGACTGTCTCAAAAACAGACAGACAGACAGACAAACACAAAACTACCTATGGACTGGACCCTACCAACCCCTTCTCAACACAGATACTTTTTACAGAGAATTTTCCTGGGAGAGTGGAGATAGCGTTGTTTCTCAGCATTTCATAGCCACAGTTCACCAGTTTACCTGTGCAAAGTGTGGCTTTCTTAAACTTATGTAGCATAAATACATACAAATGCATGTGTGGTATTTAACACGTCAATGAGATGAATCTCAAGCGAATTTCTTTGTAGAAGATCATATCCTCCTATTATGCATAAAGTTATGTTAAAATCAGGGACTTTCCATACAAGTGACCAAATCAAAATAACTTTTGCAATATTTATCCATGTGAGTTACCTTTACGTTTCTAAAGAATATGTGTGTAAAGGGTTAATATGATATGGAAGGTAGACATTTAATGGATAAATTTAAAAGCAGCTAAGAACATAGCATCCTGTGTATAACTTTCATAATTGTGCGTTCCTCCAGAGATAATGGATATCATTACCAGCAGCGCCTGTCCTAGGAAACTTGGCAAGGTTATGATTGTTTGTTACAGCTTTGGTTATATTAACATACACATTAATATTTATAAATATTTGATGTCATGTTAATTTTTCATATAAGATGATTTATGTAATGTTGCTGTGCCCTGTTAGAGGGCATTTGCAATATGCTTCAAAAGGCAACTGAATTGATGCATGTTCTTTAAGGGAATTTGTCTGTATATCACTGTTCTTACAATGCATTATTCTGAACAAAAGTATTTCAAAATAAATTATGTGAATTGTGGATTTACTCCATTAACATTTTAAATAAAACATAAAGGAAAAGATCATGCTGAAACTGTTCGCTGCATTTTTAAAGGGAGCTCTGTTCTCTTGAAGCAGAGCAAAGTTTCCTGGAATTCCTACTCTTTTAAAACACAGAGTTAAGAAGGAACAATGGTTTTGAAATTAAGTAATATTATATACTCTACGTAGGATATTCAGAAAAGTGCTAGTAGCTTGGGATGGAAAAAAAATCACAATATTCTTGTTTTTCTTTGTCAGTTTTCTTTTGCTAAAGTATATTTTGCTGTGCCAAATTTTGATATTAAGGGAATTGGATATAAATTAAGATATATAATAATAAATAAAATATGAGTTATAAATGAACTTTGGCTTTAGGTGAAAAAAATTCTCTTAGGAAAGTTTAAGCAACTGTAAGCCACAAGTTAGTTTATATATAATAGTGACCAGGGAACCAGTACCATATATAATAGTATGAAGAATTACAGGTGCATTTAGTGTTGTAGTAATGTTAAGTATAGGTCATTGATCCACATTACCAAATAGTATTATTCATGATATTTTAGTTATTTTTTCATTTTAGTCAGAAGAGCTATTGAATAAATTTGTGGTTAAAAAGTGCACAAACCCTACTTTTTATGATAATTCATTTCCCTATTCCAACGGGTGTTACCTTTTTCTATGGAGGCAATTTTAAACATCATCTGTAGTTATGCTGTTAGCATAAGAGCTATTAATAAAATTTGAGTTTTGGTGTACAGGCAGTCCCTGAGTTACAAACATTCAACTGATGTGTGACTTGCACTTATGAACAGTGGATATTACAGATAATAGGTAAATGTACCTATTCCAACTAACATACACATTCAACTAAAAAACAAACTTACAGGCTCAGCACCCATAGCACAGTGGTTACAGCCTGGGCCAGCTAAGCAACAATGACAACTGCAACCAAAAAAAAAAAATAGCCAGGCGATGTGGCGGGCACCTGTAGTCCCAGCTACTTGGGAGGCTGAGGCAAGAGAATGGCTTAAGCCCAAGAGTTTGAGGTTGCTGTGAGCTGTGACACCACAGCACTCTACCCAGGGTGACAGCTTGAGACTCTGTCTCAACAAAAAAAAAGAAAGAAAGAAAAAAATGGCTGTGCATCTGGTCAACACTAAAAAAAAAAAACCTACAGGCTTGGCACTTGTAGCTCCGCAGCTAGGGTGCCGGCCTGCATTAGAACTGGTGGGTTCAAACCTGGCCCAGGCCTGCCAAACAACAATGACAACCAAAAAATAGCTGGGTGTTGTGGTGGGCACCTCTACTCCCAGCTACTTAGGAGGTTGAGGCAAGAGAATTGCTTAAGCCCAAGAATTTGAGATTGCTGTGAGCTGTGATGCAACATCACTCTACAGAGGGCAACATAGTGAGACTCTGTCTCACAAAAAAAAGAAAAAAACAATCTATAGAACCTATCGCATTCACAACTGGGGACTAACTGTACTTGTTCCTTTCCAACAATTTTAACTATCCCTTTTATTGTTAAGTTTTCCCTATTCAAGTTTTCTTTAAGGTGAACCACTCATTAATAAATTATTGTTCTTTTCTCAAGTCCCCAAAATGAGATGTTACCCTGTGGTATCATTACTTTAAGAACCACTTTAGTAAATTTGAGAATTTTAGAGATTCTTATTTAAAATATCTACCTGGAATTGAATATTTTCTTCTGAATTTACCATCAACTGATAATTGCTACTTTTCATTCCATCCCTGGGTGGGGAGGGGGCGGCTGTATTAAACCCTTGAAAAACTTAAGAAACCAACTCAAGAAATCCCCTTTGGTTTGACGTTATGCAAGTTGGCTTGCTCTTCATATCCAGTTTCACAAAGTTGACAATTAATTTGAGTAAAATGTAATAGACCTTTTTCTCAAATTTTCATACTCAAATTAATTCTGTCATCACAATTTTTCACATTACAAAAAAATTACAGCAGGTCAGAAGGGAAGAAATTGCCTTAATTTGAGGCCACCCAGAAAGACCTCTGGCAACAAAGCTTGTGGAAAAAACTATAGGGTTATATTCCCAGGCGGCAGATAACTAGTGTTGTACAGAGTATACAGCTATTAAGTCATTTTAAATTCACATCAAAAATACCATGTGAGTAAAATATTGCTAATGCAAATTTTCAAAAACAGCAGTTAGCAGCAATTAAATTGTGTTATGTTGAAATTAATTGAATTAGCACTTAAGTATATTTTAGCCTAAAATATATATGCTACAGACACAGAAATCTATTTATATTCTTTAATGTATAATATGAAGAAAAGGAAAGTATAGAAATAAGTATTTTGAGAGTATCACGAATCTATATTATTAAACATTAATCAAAATTGACTCTCCAAAATTCTTGCTTCCTGAATGAAGAAAAATCAAAACTTGCAAATAAATCAAAATAATCAGAATAGTTCACCACTATAAATTTTACTATTTAATTTAAATCTAGGCAAAATATAGATTTTTCTTAAATATACTTTAGAAAGAGAGTGGTCTCAGAAATCATAACTACAAAAATAATATACAATTCTAGAATCTTTATTAAAATCTAGAATTTTTCATTTATTATTTTTTCTTTTTTTTAACAAATGAACAGTTTATTAAGAATTAAACAAAGGTATGATGTGATACAGTACAAGCAAGACACTCAAGATAGATATAATAGTACTACTCACACAAAAACTTAAATTTCACCTCAAAAAAAATTACAAGACAAAAGAGAAAGCAATTTCACTGTTATAAGATAAGATATTTCATGCAAAGTATTAACTCTGCCCCCCCAAAGCCCAACCTCTCAACAAACAAAAAACTATCTGGGAATCCTGCTATGCTAACATATTAACCACAGTATAATCATTCATAGGAAAACAGTAATTAAGCAATGAATTGAATTAAATAACAAAGTTCAAACTGTCATAAACTCATAGACCACAATG